>JZKD02S0233684.1:816217-826366 GCA_000966675.3 Picea glauca
AGGTGACAAAATCAAGAAGGAATATTTTAATGATAAAATATTGGAGAACTTTATATTTATGGAAAGTGGTTAACCCTAAAAATAAGGAAAATAGGTTAAGTGACCTAGAAATGGGCTAAGTGACCTAAAAATGGGTTAAGTGACCTAGAGGACGAAAGTATAAATAATATAGAAATGGTCTCTTGTAGATTATCCTTTTTGTGGATCAATGGAGAGATTCTTGTGAGAATATCTCTTGGAGTATTCATGAAGAGCTTCTTGTGAGAACATATTTGATATGGATCTCTTGAGCATGATTGAAGATATATTCTAAGGAAGAGAGAGAAAGGAGGATCTCATGGATGCATCAAATTTTCGGCAATATCGGAGATCTTGATGACAAAAGTCTCGGAGGTTCAGAAACCCTAGTTTTTGAGGTGTACACAAGCTATAATGGGCTAGGGCACATACATACACAGGTTGTATGAGGATAGGGAATGTACAATGGATGGAATGATGAAGACTTGTGTTTGAGCTGGTGCCAAGCTCTTAGATGTTGAGGCAAGTTCTAGATCTGCATTCTATGGGCTCAGATCTATCACTGAGACAATGATATGGTTGCATTATGGTCTTGATGGATACTATTGTTTGTTTTGTTTTGAATGCTTAGAGCATTCTTGGTATGGTTGCTATGATGTGGTTTATGTTGGTTGATGGAGTGACCAACACTCTCATGATTCAGTACTGATATGATGGCTATAGTATGTTGATTCCTTATGCATGATTGAGTAGCATACATGTTGATTGGTTGTGGAGTATGAATAAACTAGTCGAGATCCTGGATGTGTTGTGATTGGCTTGTGGTCAGATTGGATAGTCAAAGATAGAAGAGAATGATATATTGGTTGCAGAGGATATGATTTGTTCTTGAAGGACAAACCCTAAGATTCTTAGAAAGTATACACAGGTTTCTGTATACACTGGTCATGTGCATACGCGGGTTGTAGTGAGCCAGGGTGCGTACACACACGGGCAGCACTATTGACAGGTTGCGTACCTGTTGACAGATTGATATCTATTGAGGATTGTTGCCTCATCTTAGTTGATGTTGAGAATGTAAGTTGAGTCTTGCATATAGAGCTGGTGCTCTTGTAGAGTTGTACTCTATTCATTTGTTGTTGGAAAACCCACGGATTGTTGTCCATAATAAAAAGAAAAATTGTACATACATCTTGTGTTCTTTGTGTTCCTTGTGGTGATGATGCATTTGATGATATATTGCTAATACATGTTGCTGATATATGTTCACATCTAAATGGTTATAAATGAAAGAAATGAGTAATGAGTAAATGTTAAATGTTAACTAAGGCATTTTGTGAAAAAGGGAAGTTTTGGAAAAAGAGCCCCACACTCATTCAACTCCCCTCTAAGTGTGGTAGGTGTGTCCAACAATTGGTTTCAGAGAGGGCCTTCACTACAAGCCTTGACAATCTTGAAGGAAATCCATAGACACACAAATGGATGATGAAGTTCCAATCCTTGATGAGGAAAACTATTCTACTTGGAGAATAGAGATGAGAGTACATTTGAAGGAAATGGGAGAAGTTATTTGGAAGGTAGCCATTAGTGGATCAATTTCACTGAAGAACAAGTCAAAGTTTGTAGCTCAAAGGGAAGGAAAGAAGAATTATGCATTGGCTCTCAAGACCATTCTTAGTGGACTTTCAAGCCCTATAAAAGAGAGCATGGGACAATGCACTTTCGCCAAGGATCTATGGCTAAATCTAGAGGAGACATATCAAAGAAAGAAGGAGAAGGAAGTTACTGAAGATCACTCCATAAAGATCATTAAAGTTAAAGAATCTCCAAAAACCCTTGATTGTATTATTTCTAAATGTGATCTTGAAAAAATTTCAAATGAACATAAAGAATCAAGTGATGATAGCACAAAGGATGATCTTGAATACATTTCAAATGAAGGCAAAGAATTATGTGTTGATGTTGGCAAAAAGGAAGATAGTGAAGATATTTCAAATGAAGGTGTTAGTGCTAGAAGTTGCCCCTAGACTACTATAGGGTCAAGCCTAGCACATCTTCGATTATTGCAATGATTTTATGAATAAATGTATATTGGATTTGAAAACGGTTGGAGGTTGCAGCAATAAATGAAGAAAGATAATACCAATTCCTGATTGTAAATAAGTTTCGATCACACTCACTTAGTCAATGGTATCCAATTTAAAAAACAAGATAAAACCATAAGAATAAAGAAGTATACAAGTGCCCAATCTGTTCACTCATATAGGAAGATTCCTGATCCTAAATGTCATTCAGAAACAAAGAATAAGGTACTTAAAAACACGTCTTGGAATGAGAAAGAAATCAATGAATTCTTCACTGCCTTATCAACATAACAAGATAATTTCAATGCATTGCATAGATAACATGTCTTACAAGTAAGAAAAGGAAGAAAGATATTAGAGGAGAAATTCTGCTCATCAAAAGGCTGTAACATTGAGTGCAAAATGAAAAAAGGTTCTTGTTTTACAATCATGAAAAGAGTCTTTGTCCTGCATCCCTGGTCTCTATTCAAACCTCTTGTGTCTCCCTTTTCACCTTTGATAATGATAGAATATATATAACTACAAGCAACAAACTGTTGCTATCTTTTTGGAAACGAATTTTATCAATCTACTTAGAATAGACTAAATCTGAAAAATGGTTACAAAATATCCGAAATGGGTGAAGTAGGATCTCTATTCTGATCTCAACAGAATTATTTAACGCGTTCTTTGGAACTAGCACAAATATCTTTGAATCTAGAAGATTTCATGTCTTTGAAATACCAAATGACTGCTAACTTTTAATTCCTCAAAATCTGTAAAAGGATCTTTGACTGCTAATTCGCAGCCACCAACTGCTCTGTTCCCTGTACCTTTCTTCTTGGAAATGTTGGATCTTCTGCCCTGTATTTGGAACCAATTTGATTACATATGATGATAGAAAATTCGAGAGATTAAACCTCCACCGAGTTAAGCTATTACATCGATTTACTAATAGGAGGGCCTTCAAAACTAAAACCCTAATATCTAGGTCATAAAGCCTAAAAATCAGATTACATCTTTGACTAATGAAAATAGTCCTTGATTTCTGGAAATGGCGAGGATATATCTTTGGATTTCTGATTTTTATCTTGCAAACAATCAACATATTCTTTAACATGCTCTGTTATCTTGGCTTCTTGTGCAACTGCTTTTGAGCAAAAGAGTGGTTTATCAATTAAAAGGAACCTGCAAAGTTTCCAATGGAGATATCAGGCATCTTTAACACCATCGTTACATCAATGGTTATAAAAAAGTTCTCAAGAACGCCATATTGGCCATGTTGTAGTAATATTGACGAAAGAGCTATGGCATGACCATACAACTTCAGTAGTTGTCCCAAGTTTTCACCCCAGAAAATCCAACTTACAAACTTTCGTATATTACTAAGAAACGTATTAGGGCTTTGTAAACAAACCATACATAATAATGCACGATCCGTAGAGGTGAATGGATATCCAAAGAGAAGTATACTGGCAAGAGTGAGATCACCAATGCCAAGCCTTCCTTCCCAGGCTTTGTTTTCCTTTTTCCGTCCCCTACAATATGAAATAAAGAAAGTTGAGAGCTAAAATCCTCTATGGGTGGAGCTTCTGCATAAGTTGTACAAAGAGGTTGAATTAGCTTCCTTTACAAAGGGCGTGAATGTGGAATATCACACTGGATTTTACATTGCTAGGAATTCATTCCACAAGGTAGGACAGATTCTTGTTCCTGTATTACTGCGAACCACACGAGCATGCAACCAAGGGAGAAAACCCTGCCTTATTAACCTCTGCGATTTCATTATAAGACGATCTGGGGCTGAATACCACGATCCCTTCAAAAGTTTACATCATAAAATCTTTACTGTTTAAAGCACATGGACATAAAACCCCATATCAAGTATTCGCCTCTTGCTCAGATGAATCAAATAGATACGATTTCAATCAAATTCCTCTGACGGGGCCACTTTGTGATTTAATTCAACACCTGTATGAATGCTCTCTAACTCCTTGATACTTGTAGACTTTAAATTTCTGAGTTTACTTCTGGTAATAATCCCATGGTGTTTGGAGAATATAGCCTTTATATACGTTGATGTTGACATAACGATATCGATTAGACATGGAATGGTAAGCTGGGTGCATGGCTTTTGGTCTTGGCTTGTGACTTGATTGAGGGCTTGACCTGTCGACTTAGCATGAGATTTGGACCTTTGGGGCCCCTAAAATTTTGGTAAAAGTCATAGACCTGAGTGGCTTGGTTTGGCTTAGAAACTCCAAGGGTATTAGTATATCGACTTGGGCATAGTGTTGTTTTAGTATAAACACTAAATACATGTAGTGTGACTTAGGCACTTTAGAGCACACACCATTTTTATTTTGGTAAAACTCAAATTACAAATCTAAAGAAGCATAAAACTAGGATACTAACAATGCTTTTGGAATGCAGGTCAGAAGACAATATTGGGAAAAAATGATCAACGAGAGCTTGATGAAAAACTAGAAGTATGATATTGGCCAAAATACACTTTTCGACACTACAGGAATAACTCCATTCCTGTAACAAGAAGAAAATTAAATACTTAGTATCTAGATACTAACAGAAGGTAAAGAACCCTAAAAAACCCTTGATTGCAATGATGATGATGAATTTTTCTCTACAAGTGAAGAAGAATATCTAGAAATAGTTTGTGTAAAGTTTGATGGTAATTATCCCATGAAAAGAATAGAAGAAAATCTATTAAAACTTCAAAAGGAAGTTGAAGAGGGTTTATATAGATATAGAAGTGATCATTATTATATAGACTATAACTATCTTTCAGATAACACTAAGTAGTTTCTTAGGAGGAGTCTAAGGCACATCTTGAAATTAAAATAAATGCTCAAGGAAGAAGAAGAGAGAAATAAGACTCCATAAGAAGAAAAGGAAGAAGAGATCACAAGACGAAAGAATGGAAAAGAAGATATAAATGTAGATGATGAGATTAACAAAAGTTTTGAAACCATTGTCCATCTCAAGACCAAAAATGAAGAAGCTAAAAGAATAGAGGAACTATTGAAGAATCAAATAAATGAAAAGGAAGAGTCACGTTGTAAGTTATAAGCTAAAATTGTTGACCTTAGAAAGAAGGTAGAAAAGTCAAACAAATTCTTGAATAGCTCACGAATATTGGATGAGATCCTGGAAAGTCAAAGATCACCACTTGATAAATCATGTCTTGGATACAAAGAAGAAGCTACATATTTTGAAGCAAGCACCTCAAAGAAGCATGAGGTAATTCCATCAAAGAGGGAAGACAATGTTGCAAAACAACCATCTACACAGGGCAAAGAAAATTTCAAAAGAACAAAGAAAGGAAGACCTCAAGAAGCTACTTTTGGGACACCAAAGAAAATGTATGAAAGTATTTTTCATGGGCATTGTTATTCATGTAATGGATATGGTCAAAAATATTTTAAATGCAGAGCTTATGAGAGGAGATACAATGGAAGATTTTATAACACCATAAGGTGTTGAATATGTGATCGAGTAGGACACATTGATGTTCACTGTAACACCATGAGATGCTACAACTATAGTGGATTTGGCCACAAATCCCAGGAGTGCTAGAACACAAGAATAAATTATATGATGAGGACTTCAAATACCATGGCTAGAAGAAGGAATGAAGTAATAAAGGGAGACATATTTGAAAAGATGGATGCTCAGAGCTCAAGTTCTGAGGGGCAGGGACATATACAAAAGTGGGTGAAGAAGACAGAGTAGTCAGATCAAAATGAAAGATTGAAAGGGGGTTCAAGTATGTTATCCACAGAGGCATATGCGAGTGACAATGGTATCAGTCGTGTATATATGAAGGTTGACCTTGAATAGGTCGCGTACATACGTGAGTTGTTTTGTAGCAGACCATGTATATGTGGTAAATCCTTGGGAAAAAGGAAATGCACATGGATTGTAGCTTTATATGTTGGTATAACTTGGTGTTGCAAAGTCTAACATTGTTTATTGCAGGTTCTGACATTGTTTGTTGCAGGTTTTCATGGTTCTATGTTAGATCATGTAAGGTGATGATGTAAAATAAATCTTGGGTGCATGGAACTAACCCATGAGTATGGATTGATGTTGATATGTTGGGGTACATGGATGGTACATAATTGAGTTTCATTGATATATCTCATGATGTATTATTGGAAGCATATGTTGGATTTCATAGTGCATGCATTTTGCATGTGGTTGAGCTACATATTGAGACACATAGTTGGTGAGTTGAGTTGATAGTCATGATGTACATCATTGGGGAGTCAAAAATTATTGATGTATGGTTGATATACTTTCTTGGTGCAAGTGATGATACATGATGGTACACTCATAGATTGTATTTGTTTGACATAATTGATGGATGCACATGTTGGCATATGAAGGATACATTCCATGGATGATATCTTGTTCATGATTCTCTATTTTCATTATAGACATATCTTTTGTTTCATGATACTTGGTATGGCATGAATTTGATGCATGAATAGGTCCAAGGATCGTTCTATGGTATCACATTGTTCATATTGCAGAGAAGATAGGGGAGACATACTAACGTAGACCCCCGACCCTCAGGATGAGATCCACGCAGGATTGATCTCCACAACTGTGCTAACATGGAACAACTCAGTGGGTTCTCACTGTAACCCAAATGATCCACAAGTCCTTCAGAAACCCCACATGTGCAACCAAGAACAAGATGTGAGCTTCACCTCCTCCAAGAGACCACGTTGCTATGATCTCGAGCCAAGCCAAATAGGCACCTTTCGCATTTCACGACTTTGGTGTTTTCAACGCAAAGTGCCCCAACTCCTTGTCCTTAGAATTTCCAAAATGCCGAACCCTGAAAGGGTCTAATGCTCCTTGTCTCCTCCCTTAAATATTCTCCATGTGACTTAGTCCTATGACCTGGTGCTATTCCTCTTAATGCTTTCAGGGTTCGTGATATCGCGAGTCATGACTCCCTGTCTCACGACTCCTTCACTCTTGAACTCCCGGTTTTCGAAATGACAAAAAGGGATTAACGGCTCTGGCTCCTCCCTTAGCTTCCATCCACGTGACCACCACTCTGTGACCATGTGCTTAACGTCAAAGCGCTACCGGATTTCGTGATTTAGGGAATCACGATGCAAGAATTCCTCCTTTCCCTTTCGAATCCTCGGTCCACAAAATGCTGAAATATCTTTGATGAGAGATCAACGGCCCAGGTCCTTCTGGAACCAATGACCATGATCTAACTGGATTTACAACTTGAAATCTTCTGTGCCTTTTCCTGAAACCTTGACTTCTTGCCACGTGTCTTCCTGTGGACTGTCACGATGCTTTCGAGATTTTGTCGGGTCCTCTCCTTTGCTTCTACAAGGGTTAAAAATCGTTCTCCTCTTTCCGAATCCGATGGATATCGGTCCTTTACGTGAGATCTAACAGTCACGATCTGATCTTATGTGCACCTCCTAGGGACTAAATCCCGTGCATGTATCCTTGAACCAGCGGCTCTCGGGCCACTACGCTCCAAATCCAACGACTGGCACGATTTCGCGATTTCGTCGATTGCAAGTATGGGGTGTAGCCTCCTTTACTCCTCCAAACCCCCAATTCCCAAATGTGTGGATATCCAAGGGTTTAAACCCCCTATGCCTTCGCTTGATCCAACGATTGTCGAGTATTGGTGTTATTCCTCTGGAGCTTTCTCCTACTGTGTTCTTGGACATAGATTCAATAGTCTATATCTTTCCTCCCAGTACCGATCCAATGACAGCTATGCTCCTCCTCTTGAGTTTGCGCCTCTTCCCTTCCGTTGGAAAAAATTCAACGCTCGAAGGTCTCGGCCTTCGATGCTTCCCTTGCGAGCCCGATTCCTTAGAGTATTGTCTATGTTATAGAAACACTTCCCCTCCTGAGCTTAGTCAACTCAGAAACCTCGAAAGGTTTCTCGACCTTCTGCTCCTTTCTTTTGTTGCTCTGTGCGCAAAAGCATTGTTCCTCCTGAGCTTCGGGACTTAGAATAAGTCCACCCTCGCACACTCCTTGTGCTACTGAGATTTCCTCAATATCAGATCCAAAGTATTTCTTGAAAAGAAATGCTTCATGCCCTCTTGGCATTCCTTTTCTTAATGCACACCTTGCATATCCCATAGAGTGTTCAGTAACTCTGGTTGTCTTCGAACTCGACACTTATCTTTTCTCAGAACTCGAAATAAAGTTCCCTAGTGCACTCTATGCACTCACTCGATGCCCTCTCGATAGAGCTCTATAGAACCTCAGACATTTTGTCTTCCCTCTCTGTTCTCTCCTCTGCATAGTCTCTCCTTCAGGATGTACAGTGATCCTGGGGATTTTCCTTTAAGTCCAAGATTTCCTCTAGTGCGCCCTCCTGGCACGTCTCTGCCTAAATTTTGCAGAATTCATAAGTGCACTCTATGCACTGGCTTACAAAACCCATAGTGTTCTGTCATGCAACCTCTTACATGAAGCCACAAAGAACCAAACCTGGAATCAAAGAACCCAACAAACACCATTTTTTGTCTATAACCTCCAAATGTGTACAAACATACATCTACATCATATCATAAGCACATAAAGACATTACAAACATACATCTACAGCATATCATAAGCACAAACATACATCTACAACATATCATAAGCACATAAAAACATTCATTCAATTACCCAGAATAACATGCAGGAAAAACCGCTCTCTGTTTGTATTAATAAAAATGTCTCTTTACAAATGTGCTCAAGCCCTGACTGCAATAGAGTCACGACTTCTTCTCTACTCCCTATTTTCTCTATTCTTCCCCTTCTTCTTTAAAAACAAAAAGAAGATCTCTTTACAAAAGGGGGTTCCTCGAGCGCTTCCCTCCATCCTCACCAACTCTCATTAATTACAATGAATTACATTGAATGGGCCATCTAATCCGAATTGGATCTAGATCCCCATAAACCTGTCAGCCATTAAGGCAACACCAACTACAGAATGCTCAAAGGCATGGCTTCGGTTCTACCGGCCTTACAAACATTTAATACATTAAATTCAAATTTGAAATTTGAAAGTGAGAGGGTTGTGCCTCTCCTATGCATTGAACACGTGATGGGTGTGCTGGTTGGCTGGCGCTTGATGACGTTGGAGTGATGCTCCTACATCACATACCCATAGGGGGAGTGATTCTTGTTCCCATGATTCTAGGAGGAGATATTTATCAGATGCATACCTAGAAAAGATCCCTATATTTGAAGAAAGAACACATAGGCATAATTCTAGGGGGAGCGATGGTCATAGAGGGAGCATGATACATGTATTTTCATCATTACGTAAGATTGATATCCCTTGTTCAAAAGGGGAGATATTATTCAACAACAAAAATATAGGAGGAGCAGCCCCAAGGAAAGTTCAAGTAGGGGGAGTAGCCCCAAGAGGAGAATGGCCCTTTTCCATTGATGTCAAAGGGGGAGAGTTAATGACATTGATGTGATTGATGTTTATTGATGGGTAGAGATAGTCACATTGACTATTGATGTATAACATGCCTTATCTACATGTTGACATCAATAATTGGTAATTGATGTTGACATCAATGTTGGTATTGCCATCAATGCCAAAGGGGGAGATTGTTGGATCATGTTGTCATTTATGTCAATGGTTTGATTGATTGATGTCATTGATTGATGTCAAGTGATTATTTGATTGATTAATGATTGATATGTATTACCCTTGATGAGAATGATAGATTTCAAGTGGAAACCAATCGATGAAGATGAATTAAGATGCATAGATGAAGATGAATCAATAAGTTGTCATTGATACATGATGAAGACGGATTCTTTGACATATTATGCAAAGTTTGATGAATCATTATTGTCTTTTCATGATTAATAAGAAGTACAAATGTATGAACTCCAAAGTGGTCCCCTTATGGTGAAATCCCTCACAGGAAGATGCTTTGCAGATTGAGTTATCCTAGAAGAATGGTTGGAGGACCCATGCTTGTATGTGGAATAATGAGATGAAGATCAAGGAAATTGTTGGTGAAACTATCCTAGATGGA
>JZKD02S0233684.1:827913-839127 GCA_000966675.3 Picea glauca
TTTCCCATTACATTAACCCAAAACCCTAAAAGAGGCCCAAAGTGGGCCGAGATCCCGTGATCTCTGCTTTTCCTGGCGCTCCATCTTTGACAGGCTACCAAAGTCCCAAAAACGGTCAAATATGACCAAGTGTTCCTCAAAACTTAGTCAAGGGCCAACATGGCCCCAACACTCACCTGTGACTTGTCCCTAGTCACTCAGGTCTGACCAGTTCTGCTTCAAATTCCTCAAGTTGTTTCGACCTGCTGTCTTGCTACTGCCTCTTTCTTGACAAACTCCTAGATGAGTGCCTCATTCACCGACCCTTCTAGGAACTTTTCTGTTGTATGCACAACCTATTCAAGTTCTACTCCTTGGTTTTCAACTTCAGTGAACAACTGGCATGCCTTTTCTTGCACTGGTTGAAGTCATTGAGAGACTTACGTCACTTTGTTTTGGATGGTGTGGATCTATTCATGGGCTGTGCATTTCTCTGGAAACCTCTTCATTCTTTCAACTGGTGTTAAGGCCTTCATTTGTGCTTCTAACATATTTGCATGTTGCCTTGCTTCTTGGAGGTGTGATTCCAATGCCTGCAACTCTAGGTTCTCTGTGAGGGTCTCATATGTCTGAGCACTCTTGGAAGTTAGATTCTTGCATTCCAATTCAAGGGCTTTCAATCTGCCAACTACGATGTGGGAAATTGCCTATGTTAGGTCTCTTATATCTTGAGGGGTCTCAGGCATAGTACGAAGTTCCAGATCTGCGATGCATTGTTGAAGCTGCTAGATCACTCCTTCTAGTTGTGCCAATTGCTATGGAAACCGTTCTTCTATCTGGAGTTCGATGATTGTCATAGAACGAAGTGATCTATTGACCAGTTCCTTTATCTCGAGTTTCTCTGTGAGAAACTGCTCTTTTCTCTATTGTAGCTCTGCTTTCTCTTCCTCCCACTTTGTTTGAATAGCTATTTTTTCTTGTTCTACATTGTTGCATTGTTCTAGCATATCTTTCTGTGCCTGAACCAAAGCCTGGGTGGCTTGTGTTGTCTCTTCCTGAGCTCATCGAAGGAAATATTCAACTTTATCAGTGATCTGGTGCAATTGGGTTGGCTCATCTCTTGATTCTTCTATTCCAATTTTCAAGGGCATAGTAGAAACTGCGCGACTAGACTGTAGTGCCTGCTGCACTTCTTGAAGTTCACCCTTGATTCAGTTGAATACCTCCTCCTGCTTCGCTTCTTACTTTTCTGCAATCTCCAGTGAAGCTTCATTCAGTGCAGCGACTAAGAAGTCGAAGTCATCTGTGGTGAGGGTAGTCTTAAACGTAGTATTAATGGCACGATGTCTGAGAAAGTTTCACCGTCTAGTAGCTCCCATGCAATGAACGCGATCAGTATGAGAAGCTAGCTGAAGTGGAACTCATACCCTTGGTCTTGTTCTTCTTTTCAATCAAGCTCTAGTTGGTTTACAAGGTACTACACCCAGTTCATCTGTAGTCCCTCCGTGCACTTTCCTGCGAGGTCAACTACGAATCCAGTCACTTGGGTCGGTCTGTTTTTTCGAACTAGTTTGCCTGCAATCATATGACAAGCATGGAAAACTAGGGCATTCTCGATGGAAGCCACCTTATAGCTGCATGTTCCCTTCTCTACATCGCCATAAGTGTCCTTTATTCTCTGGGAGAGAGCACGATCTATGGTCTTTCTGGGGTAAAAATCTTGTGGGTCGGGGCCCTGCATGCTTAGCCCTGTGATCCGATTGATCAGAATCAGATCCACTGTGATGCGTCGGTTCAACCATAGGTATCCTCCATGATAGCAGGACAACATTAAATTGATGCACACATTTACTTCTTGATGCCTCCCGAAATGAGGAATCTTCATTATGTTGAGGAGGGTTGACTGCGCAATGTTATGGGTCCATTGTTGGGGAACGATCTTCGGGTTCTTCCCTTTGGTGACAGTGAAATAACTATGTGGGGCTAGCATACTATATGCCTTCTTTTCATTGAGGTTGAAATCGCTAAAATTCAAGGTGGCAATCTTGTCTTGGTCAGCGCACACTGCGCGTATCCCCTTTGGAAGGTATGTAGTGACCAACTCGTATTCAAAGTCCCTAGGCACACTATCTAAGCTCATGAGGTGCGATGTATGTAGGTAATATTCTTAGCATCATCTTCACAATTGAAAAATCATTTCCGATCTTCGATCGTCTTTCTGAGGGTATTCAGGATGGTCCTGCTCGATCAATGGAGGGGGAAGTTGGCAGTGCTCTTGAGGATGATGCTTGTACACCTGTAGACAATCCTCATTCTGACATGTCTCTCTCGGCTCTAAGGCTAGCGAGTACCTCTCTTACAGATTCTTCAGCTGCTCTAAATTCGTCGTACATATACACTCAGGACCAATAGCTTGGGTTATCACAGTAACATAAGTAGAGAGAAAGGGTAGATAAATCACTGTTCACAATTCAGGGAATCTGTGGGCTCAAATTCACGATTTAGCAAAGTGTTTTTCATGCATGGTGCAACAAGCTAAATAGGAGATTCGTCAATGGTCTTCTTGTAATGCTTATGAGGCTTCCATTATCGTAGATCTGTCTATTATGGTGAGGTCCAATGGTCTGTTGGTGATCCTTTAATGCTTTTCGATCCATTCGGAGTGGCATTTGAACGGATATATCGGCCTCCAACGGCTATATTGCTTCACCAGGACGGAGTTCCATATGTTGTTGTTCGGATATCCTGACGAAGCTCAAATTCTGCAAGTCTTCCTTCTATGAGGCTCCCTCTGGAATTTTCTGTAGCCTGTCGATCTTAGCTCTCTTTTTACTTAGATTTCTAGCTTTCTTTCCCGTGAGATTCGTCTTAGTAGTTATTTTCTTGTTCTGATTCTTATTTTCCTTGGGCATAGTCACTTCACGTTGCTAATTATTTCTTCAGATCCAAGGGTAGTACTCCTTCAACATATGGATTAGGTATTTCAGTCTTCTGTGGTTCCTCCAATGTTCTTATAGCTTCGACGTCCAATTCCCTGGTGTCCAATAGCTTAGATCTATTCTCTTGCTCTTCCATCAAGTAGGTGATCCTTCTAGTCATAAATTCCATGAGTTCTTACTTCTTCTGTTCTAGGGCTTCCTTTTCTTCTTTTCTTTGGATCTAGTCTTTTTCAATCCAGATATTTCCTAGCAAAGATGGAAATGGGGCACGGTCCTCAATAAATTTAATAACTTTGAATTCTTCCTCTGTTGAAGCTCCATGGGTACTCATAGCTATCTGGGTAATCCTACCACATAGGGTTACCATTTTTCCTTTAAACAACCCTATTTTTCCCAGTGAAGGAACCATAGCAGGACTTCCTAGGGTTTCCCAAGTGCTTTCTATCATAATGTTCATCTATGTTTCCTCATCCAGAGCATAGTCAATGCCGAAGTCTCCTATTCTTACTTCGATTTCTCCTTTTCGTTGAAGATCTCTGACAAACTGACATCTTTATGTTCATTCATGGTTTCTTTCATTTGCAGTAACATAATCTCTGATTCTTTCTGGGGTTCTTCTATAATCTTAGTCTCTTGATCTCCTTCAAGGTTTGCTTGCTCCATATTCATCTTTTCAATTTTAGCAATCATTCTAGGGCAATCCAATACTTCATGGTCCATAGACTTACAACAAAGGCAACTAGGTTTTCCACCAGGGCATTCCTTAGCAAGATGGTCTGGTCTTCTACAATTGTAACAAAGAGTTAATCCTCTATTTCTCTTCAATGATCTCCAAATTTTCCTGTACTACACTCCAGGATCATGGTAGCTAACCTGCAAAAAAATATTTCTAGGATCTTGCATCCATTTGTTAGTCCAAACATTCTTTCTATGCATAGGTATAACATATCTATCATTATGCTTATCAGATTTACTCATATCAAACTTTCTCTCATCTATCAAACCCCTAATTTTCAAGATAGGACAAAATCTATCAATCATACCTAGATCCATACTCTAGAAACAAAAAATTTCACTTGTCTTACTTCTACAAAGAACAAAGCTTCCATATCTAAAAACTTTTTATTATTCTTACCTTTATTAGAGCACAGAGCTTACAGATCTTACCTCTTTTCTGTAGATCTGGCCTCTTTCTTTCAGAAATTTCTACTTTTTACTTTTCTCAGAGCACAGAGTGTTCAGATCTCGCTTATTTTCTTTATATCTGATCTTCCTTTCTTCAGATCTGACCTATTTCCGCCACAAATCTTTACAGGTCGAGTAAAAAGCTACGCATTAGGGAAATAGATCTATGCATAGAGCTTTCTTTTGTACAAAGTTTCTTCTTCCTCAATTCCCAACAATCATAGTTTCAGGTCCCAACAATGAAACCATTTGTTGGCACAGGGGCATACCCAAGGTTCAACGCTACAAGAGAACACCAACAAAACCCTAAGTACTAGCCCTTTCGACAACACCTGTGAAGAAGATGAAGTCTCACCCAAGGTAGAGGCAGGGGTGGTTGCAGGACTCAAGTGTCTGCAACCTTAGCTGGGACACAAATCTGTGATTAAATAGCTTACAAAGTACTTAGCATTGATCATTCATCAATATTCAACCCTTATTATACTTCACAGAAATCATAGAGCATCGCAATATTCACTTAGATCTAAGGTATTTCAGCACTTAGTAATAGTAAAACATATCAAATCTAATATATCAGTACTAAGCATCCTCATACACATCAGATCTACTAGTCATACAGATCTAATAAACACAAATCATAAGTAAATCTATATAAACATGTCATAGCACTTAGCAAGACAGGGACAACACATGTAAGAAACAACAAAAAGCATGACACACAAATTTACGTGGTTCACCCCCACCTTGGGGCTATGTCCACCAACTCTTCTTCTTTATTTTCTCGGTCAAGCAGTTACAACAATGAACCTCAACAATCCTTACTCCGCACAGGACAAAATATCTACGCAACTCGCTAGATCCTTCTTCCTTGCACTTTAGCACAAAGCCTTTCCCATCCTCCTAAAACAACTTGCACTTAGCCCTGCGAGCCTCTTACAATCATGCACAAAGCTTTTACAATCCACATCCGATCACACAGATCTAATTACTAGCACTAATCCATCCGCCCCCCCACTCTTACATTGCCTTAGTATCTATTTATATATTACAAAAGTGTTCCTAAGCATGGGTAAACCCACGGGCCAACATCCCTTTCCCATTACATTAACCCAAAACCCTAAAAGAGGCCCAAAGTGGGCCAAGATCTCGTGATCTCTGCTTCACCTGGCGCTCCATCTTTGAGAGGCTATCGAAGTCCCAAAAATGATCAAATATGACCAAGTATTCCTCAAAACTTGGTCAAGGGACAACAAGCATATTTGATATGAATCTCTTGAGCATGATTGAAGATCTATTCTAAGGAAGAGAGCCAGAGGAGGATCTCATGGATGCATCAAATTTTCAGCAATATCAGATATCTTGACGGAAAAAGTCTCGGAGCTTTAGAAACCCTAGTTTCTGAGGTTTACGCTGGCTATAATGGGCCAGGGCACATACATACACGGGATGTATGAGGATATGGCACATACAGTGGATAGAATGATGAAGATTCGTGTTTGAGCTAGTTCCAAGCTCTTAGATATTGAGGCAGGTTCCAGATCTGCATTTTATGGGCTCAAATCTATCAATGAGACACTGATATGGTTGCATTATGGTCTTGATGGATGCTATTGTTTGTTCTGTTGTGAATTCTTAGAGCATTCTTGGTATGGATTCTATGATGTGGTTTATGTTGGTTGATGGAGTGAGAAACACTCTCATGATTCAGTATTGATATGATGGCTATAGTATGTTGATTTCTTATGCATGATTGAGTAGCATACATGTTGGTTGGTTGTGGAGTATGAATAAGATCCTGGATGTTTTGTGACTGGATGGTGGTCAGATTGGACATTTAGAGACATAAGAGAATGATATATTGGTTGCATAGGATCTGAGTTTGTCTTGAAGGACAAACCCTAAGAATCTCAGAAAGTATACACAGGTTTCTGTATACACTAGTTGCGTTCATACATGGGTTGTAGTGAGCCAGGTAGCGTACACACGCGGGCTGCACTACTGACAGGTCACATACCCGTTGACAGA
Organism: Picea glauca; assembly: GCA_000966675.3. Classification (NCBI taxonomy): domain Eukaryota; kingdom Viridiplantae; phylum Streptophyta; class Pinopsida; order Pinales; family Pinaceae; genus Picea; species Picea glauca. The sequence continues at coordinate 834,042 of JZKD02S0233684.1, forward strand.
TTGATATCTATTGAGGATTGTTGCCTCATCTCAGTTGATGCTGAGAATGTAATATGAGTCTTGCATATAGAGCTGGTGCTCTTGTAGAGTTGTACTCTATTCACTTGTTGCTAGAAAACCCTCAAAATTTTGTCCATAATAAAAAGAAAAATTGTACATACATCTTGTGTTCTTTGTGTTCCTTGTGGTTATGACTTGTTGATGATATATTGCTGATACATGTTGCTGATATATGTTCACATCTAACTGGTTATAAATGACAACAATGGGTAATGAGTAAATGTTAAATGTTAACTAAGAAGTTTTGTGAAAAAAGGAAGTTTTGGAAAAATATCCCCACACTCATTCACCCCCCCTCTAAGTGTGGTTGGTTTGTCCAACATATTGTTGTAGAAAATTTTATTGTCGCATTATGTTCTTATAGAATGTTGTAGATGTATTTAGTCATGGGTATCAAAATATAGTTAAATATGTGTTAAATTCATAGCTAGTATGTTACAAGAATTAATAAACAAAACAAATTTTTGAATTCATGTGTTTTTTACACAAGTAATGTTCCCCGATTAAGCTAGGTCATGTTACATGGTAGATTGCAATTATAGATTCTACCCTTGAGTGGTAAGCATTCAACTGCAAATGGTTCTTCATTTCCAACAACTAGGCCTCGACCTCTTCTCATTTCTTATGCTCACCCTTGAAAGTTGGTGGATTAATTTTGTTGAGTTCACCTTGCAAGATGTTTGCCTCGGGGTTTCTTCTCTATCTCCTAGTAGGATACATACTTGGGCTACTCCTTGGCCCTGAAATTGTAGGATTTCTTTTGGTGGATTTCCTTGGAGAATTATGGTGTCTAATCATGATTTTTGGCTTCCCATCATTCCCATGATCATCCCTTCTGCTATGGGATTTATATGTGCTTATTTGTCTAGAACTATTTGTTTTCTTGGTGCCAAAGTATTTTTTATCTTGCATGTGCAACACAGTAATAATCTAAAGTATCTCTTCATTATCCTTCATATTCATTTCATTATCATCCATATATATATATATATATATATATATATGCACTTCTCTATGCAGGCTTCTCATGGTTACAAGATCCTTCCTACCTCTTCTTCCATTAGACTCTATGTCAACATTTCCCATGTTGACATGAAAACCTTTGACCTCCTCCTCATCGTTGTAATATACCTAGTCATATTCCATAACTCCATTCCACATATAAGAACCAAAGTTGTTTTCCTATACCTCTAATTTTGCAAGAAATGTGCATGTAGTAATTATTGTTAGCACATGCATACTATAAAACATTTCATTAACTAGATTACAAGTTTTTCTTCATATCTATTTACGAAGATAAAAATTATATAACTCAAAATATTATTCATAGACACACTTCTCTGAAACAACTCTCCAACAATTGTACTCATGCCTCATTCCGAGTTCCGAGAAAAAACTTACAACATTCACATATTGAAATTTTCACTCACTTACTGCTGCATAATTTACTTTATTACCTTTTGATGAAATTTCAACACCCAAGTCAAAATTATGGGTGGATAGATGTATTCTCCTCCTCAATACATTTGCAAACACTATTTGTTTTCTCAAATTTGAGCTTCGAGTGAAAGTTATTGTCCGGAGAGGTTTAGACTATTTTTCTCATTTTATCCATGTATGCTACAGGTGAATTTTGTCTCTTCCTGCACATTCTTACATGCCTAGATTATAAATATGGCTTTGTGGATATCTTATAAGGGTCATAATATTTCCATAGACTACTCTTGTGCCCCAAATGAACTTTATAGCAAGGCGTTATGCCCTTTGGAAATAAATTGGTGCTAAGATTTTACCTTAATTGTTTTAACTGTAACTTTCTCATACGAGCTTTGTTTTTCATTTGACGTAGATTGTTGGAAATATTTCTTTGAGTTCTTATATTTAAGATACATGTACACTATGGTATTGTAGATTTTTATTGCCTAAAAACATTGTTTAGGGCCTCAAAATAACCCCACAAGTTTAAGACCTTCAAAAACCTAAATATTTCATATAAAATTGACTATTTTACTGTTATAACATCCTTTTAATATGCATCGTAGATCTCAAAATTGGGTGAAATATCATCCGTTGATATGAATCCTATCGTAAATTTATGTTTTCCTTTGAACAAACAAAACACTTTTCCAAAAATTTTGACCCAATCGTTTGTCGTTGGCCCCTTCTTCTAGAAACCAATTTACAATACATCGCTAAACCTACCGACCTGACCATCAATAATTTTTTTTAGAGGATGAAAAAAATTATTAATTTGTCTTACCCACTCATAGAACATTCCTATTGGAATAAAAAAACACTTCTCCAATTTGTCCAACCCTACCATCGACCATCGGCCATTTCTTGGATGACGTGACATGACACATGGATGCTGATATGGCATGACATGTCATATTGAGCTTTCAACTTGGTTGACATGGCATGGAATGTGGATGATGACATGAAATGACACATAATCCTATTATTTTCTTCATCTTCCATCAATATGTTCCCTTGGAAAACCCAAAAACCTCATTGAATTGGCCGAACCAATCATCGGTCATCGAACACCTTGCTAAAATGCTCAACCTGAACATTGTTTGTCAGTGATTTTCACTGGAAACTAAAACACTTACTCAGTTAGAATGACCCTACCATTGGCCATCTGTTAATTCTCTTGGCCAACTCCAACACTTAGACATCTTTTTCCAAATCCCAGATGAATTTGGACTGTCGATCTACCATTCAAAATTATCTCGACTATTGATCTGCTCCAACCTCACAATGGCCAAAAATGAATCCATATCATTGATTTGTCTCATTTTACCAACTTCCAAAAATGAATATCGGCCATTGATCTGCTTGACCTTGCTAAATTTGAAAAACCTTATAAGTTTTTAAATCTATTACAACAAATCTGGTTTGTTGATTTTGAGATCAAACGTGATTTCGATCATCTATCCATCAGACTTTGCCCAATTCTACAGTGGCCATTAAAACAAAAATTTCAACCTTCCAGATAAATTTTAGCTCTGGAACTATGTATATTGATGTCTTGTATCATCTATAAGAGGTTTCTTAGGCAATTTCACTCGAATTTACACACAAATTTGGGGATTTCACTCTAATTTTCTCCGTTTTCCCCCAAATTTGTCATAGATCGAAATATTTAACAACAAATTTCCCAAGTTCGCATAGGTTCTTGGGCCATATGGGTACATGGTTTGAACCAAAATATATGATACCATAATGTAACATTCCCCAGCCCAGTTGAGTTCCACTACCTGTGGAAAACTTGTAAAATAATGTTTTTAAAGATAACTAATTTCATGTAGCGTACGAGCTAAGAATTACAACCATATTTAACTATTGTCTGTTACCATTAATTAAATGCATATACAACTTGATAAAACCACACATGAATGCAACTGATAACTCATTATAGGATCATATAAATCAGTATTATACACAAAGTTCATGCAAAAATATTAAAATTGGTAATGCAAGATAGAAAATAGTTAAAACACTTATCTTTTTAAAATAGTTGCGCAACCAACCGATTGGGATGAACATTCCACACAACCATGGGATTTTTGTTCCAAATATTAACATTAATTCACCCCCAAATTGGGGCTGAAAATCCAAAAGATATGGTGGTCTCCCACTCTCCACTCACATATCAGAAAATCCCACAACCCACTAGTATTATCCTACAATTACCTTGATTTTCCACCAGTTATCTTTCGCTCAACCTGTCGAGCCAAAGGAATGTACTCCTTCACTAATCTCAATCAATTAAGAATCCCATTCATTTATCAAGGTCTCTCTCGCACAGGTAACTATGAATCTCTTTGTTGGGAACTCAAGGGAACTCACCGCTAGGAAAAACTACTAGAAAACAATAACAAAAACTTGTTGCTACAGTGAAACTCACACAAGAGTTCACTCTTCAGGAATGACAACTTGTATCTTCATTATTTTTCTCTAATCACGTTCCAAAAAATTTCCAACATGCTCCATAATTCTCCCTCCATGGTTTCTCTAGCTCCAAGCTCTTGATTTTTTCTCTATACTTCTTGTTGATGCGAAAACATTGACTCTCCAAAACTCCTATAACTACCCATTGGAATTTCCTTTCCTTTGAATTTATTTATTGACTCACACACTTCCCCAAGTTGATTTTAAACATCCCCCATTCTCCCAATAACTATGGGATGTGAATTCTCATATCCACCCTCTTACATGAATTAAATGATTGGATTTGGGAACACTCAACAACAAAATATAAGGTTCATATACCAATATTATTTTTAGGAAGTTGATTGAATTAATAGGCATGGGTAATTCCCCCTTCGACCCCTCTCTTATACATTCCCATATATCCTCCCCTCTCTTGTGGATTAATTCAATTCCTATCTTTGTAGATATCCCCTTAGCAACTGAAATCACATTTCATTATTAAAATTCAAAAATACAATTCACATATACATCGCTTATTTGTGTCCACACATTATATATACATTAATAATTAATTAAAATGGAGATTATAGTGGGGATGTTAAAATATGTGTTTGTCCCCAAGATGAGGAAAATCAATTTTTGAAATTTTGGGTCATTGAGGCCTTGATCACACACCTAGACAAATCGGATTGTCCAAATAAAGGAGCTCAAATAGGACAATGTTTTGTTTCTATAGCAATTTATTTTTTTACGTAGCCAACAATGAAGGATTCTGAATATACTTGTTTTAGGAAAAATGCAATCTATACATTCAAATATTGAGAAATCATAGCCACAAATTCAATTCGTAGACATTGAATATGGAATATCTACTTACATAAAGAGGGTAGAAGATAGTCATTGTAAAACACACGTCGAAGCCCTAGAATGAAGTAAGAGGTTTGGGACAAAATGAATGATAAGGCCATTTCCTTGATTGTCTTTAATCTATCCAATTATGTGTTAATGAACGTGTCAAGGAAAACTACAAGAAAGAATCATTGGGATAAGCTTGGCTTATTGTATAAGGCTAAATCCCTCATGAATTTGA
>JZKD02S0233684.1:840542-859829 GCA_000966675.3 Picea glauca
ATAGGTGAATGGAGGAGGAACTTGCAAATGAAAAATTGATGTTGGATGATATAGGGGGATAATGAAAATCCATAGGTGAATTTAGTGTAACCATAAAAATTTGATTTGAGAGTTCGAAATGGGAAGGTTAGCAATATAATGAGAAGAAGCATGTGATTCATTCTCTGAAATGTAGGATTATTAGGACTCCCTAATCCTAATGGGAAAGAGTGGCATGAATGTCGATTTTCCAAGAGAAAATATTTGTGGGACGATTCATGTAGGTGATAATGATACCAATTGATTGTACCTGAATGAAATAAACATGATGGTACTGCAGAGCCGAATATGGGGATCCTAAGGGTCAATTTTGAGGGATATACCTTGGATATGCAGTTGTTTTTCGAGAGCGTGAGTGCATGTTAGTGTTAAAAATATACCTAGAGGGGAAATGGGATGGACAATATGAAATCGTTTATATGTCTTTGTAACAAGTACCTAGACACACAAAAGCAAATACCCGACATGAAAAATATCTGAAAATAAAGATCATATAACATTTGTTTGATAAAAATACTAATTAGTGTGCATATCTGTGCCTAGGGATCTTGGGGGAAGATCCCCAGGAAGTGATCTGATTAAGGGTGGGATTTTTTTAAGTATAACCCATTGATTGGTTCATTGAGGGTGGCTTCTTCTAGGTGGGCCAAAATGTAGGCACCCTTTGTAAGGAAATGGTGAATGATGAATGGGACATGTCGAAGGGATTCAAATTTTTTATTACCTAATGTGTCATGAGCGATGTCATAGGCCAACACGAGGTCACCTTCATTAAAAGAGCGTAGGTTGACTTGGTGATCGTGGAGTTATTTGGATCATTTCTTGGATGCTTAATTGTGTTGTAAAGAGGATCATTGATCTTCATCGAGAGATTCGAGGGTGAGAAAACGTTATTCCATTGGAGTGGTGTTGGGAAGGAGTTTGATTGGGGTACACAATGTGGGGATTTTCCACTCTATCGGAAGGATGGATTTCACCCCATGAACAATACGAAATGGTGTAAATTGAGTGGAATTGTTTTTGTTGTTGTGTGATATGTCCATAATTTTGAAAAGAGCATGTGATGCAAGTTGGTTTTACATTTATCCAAAGTGCATTGTAGCATGGTATTGAGGAATTCGTTGACGACTTCAAATTTCCCATTTGATTGTGGGTAATATAGTGAAGAAAATGCATGAGTAAACAATAACTTGGAATATAACTCTACGAATACTTCATTCTCGAAATGATTATTGTTGTTCCTCAGTTTATACTTAAGGCTGAAAGTATAATGTCAGGCATCAGGAAATGAGGAAAGTTTTAATGTTTGTTTTTTCTATCTTAGTTATGTGAGAAAAATTCCTTAAATTGAATTAATAGTATGACAACTTAGAGGCCGTTTTTTGTGTCTGATTTAAATTTGAAAATATTGGATGTAATGTGAGAAAAACATAAAGTTGTTAGACAAAGCAAGGCATCAAATACAGAAGAAGAAAATAGATAATGTAACCTTAAATGAAGCATAAAATGTAGCAATCTAATTAATTCACAGGTCTTGTATCTACTAACAGTAAATACAAAGGAAAAATTGTTTGTTATTTGATAATTGAATGAAATATAACCACAGTAGATGTTGTACTAAATTACGATCAAGCATTCATGAAGGAAATATATGAAAAGATGCTAGAATGTGGAAAGACAAAAGAACACATAACTCAAATGGACGAAATGAGGAATCTTAGTTTACACTTGTATCAATTCTCAATGAAAAGAGTTTTCTCGATTACAGCCGGCAAGAAGCATCCCTTGTTCTTCTTTCGAATATGTATTTATACAATAGTCTTCAACCTCAAACGGTTGGAATTATTCTCTCTAGAATAATTAAAATTACAAAATATGGAAGCTAAAATGCTTCATTTGCATTCTTCTTGATCTTCTCATTATGATGGCATGGGCATTTTATTTTCCTATCTTCTAGCTCCAAAATAGACAATGTACATAGACTGTATCATTGATTTCCATGAGTACTACCCTTTCCTTGCTCAATACATTTGATGCATCTACACACAAATTGAGCTACCAACCTAGAGGATTCGGTCACATTATTGGCCTAAAAAATGTATAATTTATTTTCTAACAGAGGCAATCTCTCTTCTAGCCATATCTCTTATGAAATAATAGACTGCAATTGTAGATTAGGCTTCACTATCCATCTATCTATTTGAGCAATATCAACCTGTTTTATCTATGATATTTTGGATTGAGCTTCTTCCATGTTTATATTAATGTCGAGCATATGTTTGGATATATCAATATGACCCAGTTTTCTAGAACTATCTTCTTTATCAAGGCCCAATAATTCCTGGTTGAATGATCCAAAAGTTTCTTCACAAGATTCTTTCACTTTTTTATCCATTTTCCTTCCTTCAGCTATGTTAGACTCCCAAGTCTTCAATATGATATCGCCTATGGTCTGCTCTGAAATGGACAATCTAGAAGACATAGATATTCCTTGTTTTGCCGATCCTATAATTGCTTCTTGGAAGGTAGTTCAGGTGATGATAACCTCTCTCTCTCTTAAAACAATATTACTTAATGCTTGATTTATCACCCCAAAATGATTTTGGATGATTTCTACCTTAGAGAGAAGTCTTAGTTGTGCTTCTTCCAGTTTCTTTCTCACTTCCATTACTTGAGCCTAGAACACTATTACATATATAATCATGCTTTCGATAGAACTAATTTGGCTTGCAATTATTGTACCAACTCCTCTTGCTGGATGACCCATCCTTGGTTTGCTTGGGCAGTGTTGTGTATCTCTTCAAGGTTGGTTTTAAGATGCTGAATTTATTGTCTGTCATTGGCTCTCATCTGTTTGAGGCCCTTGTTGACCTCGCTTCTGACGTCCTCTTCTACAGTCTTTACTTGGTTTTGTAATTGGTTTATTAGCAGGTCTTTTTGCTTCAGTTGTGCTTTTAAACTTCCAACTGAATACTGGTTGGTTATTTCATAAGCCCCCAATGAACTTGTTATTTCTTCAGCAAATTCTACCTCTTCTAAGGCCTCTCCATCAGTTAGTACTCTGTATCTTTTGAACACTGCACATGCCCTTTGCTGCATTTCTCACTTCACCACAACTTTCCTTTTCTTGCTGAAAAATAAATCGGTAGGAGGTATCTCTTCTATAGGAATTGGTGTTAGATCTTCTATGAATACTATCTCTGTATTGGGGTTTCCTCTGGTAGACTGTAAAGGCATGACAAAATGAATGGGGTTGTTGATTTCTGTAGATGACTATTTTCCAGTCGCGTTTGTAGTTGATTTATCTGGTGTAGCCAATGACTTATCTTCTCCCTTCTTTCTTAGTGTCTCTTCCTGATTTTTGGCCCGATTACTCGATATATCTATCTCCAGGGTCTCTTTTTTATGATTCAAGACCTCAGTTTTCTCTAAGTCTTCCTGGGTTTCTTGTTTTCTAGATTTTACGACCTCTGAACTTTAGGTCTCCATTTCCTCTGTATCTGGAGATGTCAGGACTTCCCCTTCTAACACTTTAGGGAGGAAACTTCTTCAATGCCTCTGAAAGTCGTAGAATTAAATCATTCTTTTGGGTGACAGATCTCGAACCCAATCTAAGACCTCCGGATAAGATCTCACTCCTCGAAAAATCTCGTCTTGAGGAGAATCCTCTTCTTCATAATTTTTTAGACTGCAACTGGCCATGTGGTTACCCACGACCTTCTGCGGGTCGTGCTTCTTGAATTCAATGTTTACCATCTATATTTCTTCTAAGGTCGTGACCTCCACTTTGGAGTGGCTGAAATCCAATAAAACAAATGCACCAATGTGTAAGGGAAAAGATGGCCATACCTTTTTCTGTACTCCTTTGAGTTATCTTCTAATCTCGTTGAGTACAGTTTCTCATGTGACCTCACATCACACTAGTTTGTCTGGTAACAATTGCGATAGAGGATATGGAGGAACTGAATAGCCAAAAACCCTGATATAGGAGAAGTGTTCCTCGATGTACCAGTCTACTACACTACCTAGGTTAGCCACAATTTTATCTAAAATTCTAGGAGTTGGGTGACCAAATATAATAGTGTGCATAGGCACCACTACCCAGTTACAGATTTCATAGAAGAAATATTTTTCCTTGTCTTCTAAGAGTTTTGAATGATAAATGTGAATTGGTTCTACAATAGTTGGATTCCAGCTCCAACCCATCAATGGGAAAGGTGTCATGAAATAGATGGAATCCATAATATAAGCTGACATGAAGAATGATGTTGATTTCCCTTTGTTTTTTTGTGCATGGTATTCTATAATTTCACTAGCTAGATTGTCCGATAATATTTTGGCCCAGTCGAAAGAATACCCTTCCGCCACTGTGTGTATCATGGGCACCCATGGCAGAAAGAAATGGGTTGTATTCTCTTCCCATAGATCCTACACATCATCATGTCTACATACATGAACTGCAGTTGTAACGATGAAATTGAGTATGTGCCATGAGAATCGGCTTTGAAATTTTGGGGGTGTGAATACCAATCTTTGATCAAGTTAGAAAGGCTTTTTCCAAATTGATCACACTCCTTCTTGTTGAAAACCTCTAAGAAATTGGCATTGTAAGTGAAGTTAGGTGTTCGAGACAACTTATACATCATCTGTATGTGCTCTGGACGAAATGATCCAACAAATACCTTTTGTGAATTGAATATAGTTCTAGCTGGGATATCTACATGATCCAGTGCCCATCCAATCATATCATAATAGGGTAAAAGTCATAGCCTTGTTTCTACCTTATGCATCTTTGACTGAGAAAAAATCTTGTATTTGGTAGACAAGTCTTCCTTTTCATTGTCGCTTGAATCATCCAGGCATTTTACCAGATCATATTGCAGGGTGTTGAATACATGCGCCCAAGTTTTAACTGTATCTACACTTCTAGACGAGGTGTCAAAAATAACGTCTGGGTTCTGGCTTAAAATTTCACTGGTCGCTTTAGGCGTTTTTAGTGGAGCCATGGTATCGAGTCTCAAAGTTCTATTATTTGTTACAGAGAATGAGAGTGCAGAAAACTAATTATTTTGCTAAGCCAACTCTGTGAAAATGAGAATGTAATTCTGAAAATGAAAAATATTATTTGCCTTAAGCATATCAATCTTCTCAGATCTTCACTGAGAATGTGTTTAATTCCTTTAGTCAAAATATTTGGGTGATAAAGCAGGATCTTATTTGAAAACATTTTTCTAAATCAGTGATTAATGTCATTAATGGTCGATATTTTCATGATATGGGAAAATCATAGAGAACACTTGAATTTACCCACATTTCAAATCAACGCAAACTTTACAAGAGATAAGATTGCTTAAGGTGTTAATAAATCAAGTTTATTTTGTTAATTAATCGTGTTTAACCTTAATCCATTTCGAGGTTTGGAGTCCTGGGCGATATTATTTTAGTTCAAGTTATTATCCCGGAATCACAAAATCGCGATTTGATCAATTAATATTAATCAAGTTTAACCTTTTAATTAATTGTGATTAATTACGGGTTTTGCGACTTTGGGTATCGGGATTTCAGGTTTTTGTTCAAGACAGGATTCCCGAGACGTGAAGTTGCAATGATATTTATTTATCATTAATCACTATTAATCATTTAATTAACCCGGTTTAATTTAAGCTGGTTTCACAATTTTGTATATCGGGACTTTGGTGGTCTCTCAAGGCATGGATCCCCGAATCGCGAGGTCGTGATGTGATTAATTTGTATTAATCACTTTTAATTATTTAATTAACATGGCTTAAAAATTATCGTAGTTTCGTGATTTCACATGTATGGACATTGAGATTCATTACGTGTTGGACTGTTAGGTCTACGAAACCCTGAAACCTGACATTTTGAAGATTGTATTTAGTGATTTGACCTTTCAACTAGTGGGTGGCTCCATAAATTTTAAGCATTTAGCATCGTTGTATTAAATGGAAGACCCCATCAATGGTGATATCCAAGTGCACATTTTTGTTTATTTAAACAAGAATTAAACTTATTTAAGTCTAAACTTTAGAAAAAATATATGTTTCAACATAGGCTCCATCTAGGGATTTTGTCTCCCTGCGGGACAAGAATAACAGTAGACCAAGTGCCTTTATTGGGTAAATGGATTCATTATTACATTTTTGTGAATCACATTCTGAAAGAGGGCACAAAAAAAGACTTAATATTCCATCCTTATCTATGAAAACTTTCAAAACTTAATCATTTACTGCTCTCGAGTTTAGGCTTATCAATGGCTTCATTTTCTTAAAACTGACTTTAGATTTTCTTAAGATAATCAAAACAACCTTAATCGTTCTAGCAGGCTCTGTTTGATTTTGTTCACATCAAGGTAAAGTAATTTCAGTGTTTTTAGTCAGGGAGTCCTGTGTTATCTTATAATGTAGATCTAGTTGGAAAGAGAATTACTTACCAGAGTACATTATAATTCATGTATAACAGCCTTGCAGATATCGTAGACATTGTTTCACTGTCAGCGAGCCTATTCAATACCTTGGTGAAGTTATCTAATTTCCCATATTGAATTTCCTTTCACCACTTCAATTAGTAATTGTGCATTTAAATGATGAGATGAGGGAAATCATTTAATGAATTTCCTTTCATCGTCTCTTTTTTAGACTAGATGGGGGCAATCATTTTATGAATTTTCTTTCACCATCTGTCTTATATTTTTAAAACATGAAGTGGGGGAAATCAATTTGTATACAATATACCAGGGATGGTATCTACCTATAATTTAGCAACAGAGGTCTTTCAACTCACTTTGATTACTCTGGACTAATTTTCTTCCGACCTTCAAGACATCTTTGCCTACCAGGAAGTTCTCATAGGAAGTTTTGATTTTATAGGGACTTTCCTTGAGCGAAACTAATCAGTTTAAACCTGTTAGAAGGGATAAGAGAGTTAGGATTAGCCTAGACATACTTTTTGTTCAATTAAGGTCATAGGACTGATAAGAAATTTTTACCTATTCTCAGCTTTTAAGATTTGTTTGTCGGTTTCCAGAGCTAAGATGAGACCCTTTTTCCTCTATGAAGACCATGGGATGATATCAAGAATCACATGAACATACAATTTTGAAAATGATTGGGGGAACATAATGAGGATTTAGATGTTCTGTTGTAAGTACGGTCACTCTTATGCAAACTTTATACTCAAAACTTGAAACTTTTTCTTTTAGGTCTTCTTATTGCTCATTTTTTATTACAAGTTTTATTTCATTTTTTATTTTATCCATAGAAACTCATGACAATTAAAACGTAAATTTCATTCCTCTGGGTATATATTAAGTGATGATATTTGTACATATGAGACCTCTGTCATACTAAATGATACTTCTTTGAAAATTTAAATAGGGAAGAACCTCATACCTTAGATTTAATCTTATATTTTCTACCAAGTAAACTATTTATTTGTCACCTGTTTCGAGAGAAAGTCAATATTTTGATATGCGAAGGTCAATTCCTGCAGTCTTTTGTCACTCAGATATCGACAAGTATCCCACATAACAATAATACAAAAAATGTCAGGAACTTACACAATACAAAACTCTGTGTGTTACTTATTTTTGTATTTTCATTTTTTATGAAATCAACTAACCTGATTTTATTTACAACGAAAGTAAAAATTTACCGAAAAGCGAAAAAATGTGAATCAAAATGAAGAAAACAAATCGGTATGTATAGTGAGAGTTTGGAAACTGATTATTGCATAAAATTATTCAGGTAACGCTCGTTGATAGGGGTGTTGAGGATTTTACCATACAGATTTTCTAACAAAAATGAATTCTTCCCTTCAGAAGCTATGACTTTGAAAGGTCCACACTAGATATGGTTGAATTTGTCGTGCTTCCTTGAGTCCTCCTTTCTAGCATCCCACTTTAAAACCAGGTCACCGAGGAGGAATTCTCTATCTTTAGCTTTTTGGTCAAACATGGCTTTCATGTTATCCTGATACCTCTGAAGTTTTTCATCCATTTCATCCCTATTTTGCTGGACTTCAATCAATTGATTTATTCTTCTAATGAAATGATTGGGCTCTTCCTTTTCGTATTTCCATAGTTTCATTATAGGCATAGCTAGGTTTATGGGTAGTACCACATCGGTCTCGTACACCATTTGAAAAGGAGACATCTTGATTGATTTCTTGGTACCTATCTGATTCACCCAAAAAGTATATTTCAAATGCACATGCCAAGATTTCTTATTTTCGTTCAACACTTTCTTAATTATGGTGATCAAGCTCTTATTTGATGATTCAACTAATCCATTTCCTTGAGGATAGTACGTTGTGGAATGGCCCAGTAGAATATTGTATTTTTCTAAAAAACTGACCATCGCCATAGATTTAAATGCCCGGGAATTATCTGTAACTATCTTTCGAGGAAAGCCAAATCTGGATAAAATGTTTTCCTCCAAGAAGTTTATCACCATCGAATCTGTATCATTTTTGGTCAGAATGGCTTCTACCCATTTGGTGAAATAATTTGTAGTGGTTAGGATCCACTTGTGTTGTGCACTAGAGTGGGGATTGATTTCACTGATAAAATCCAACCCCCATTGTTGGAACGAGGCTTTTGTTTTAACTGGGACCAAAGGTAATGCGAGAAGCTTCTACTTGCCTACAAATAGTTGGCAGGGATTATAGGCTCTAAATTTAGCACTCACATCAACGAATAATTTAGGCCAATAATATCTTTCTCTCATGATTTTATAGGTCATTTCTCTCCATGCATGATGCCCTCTACACACTCCTTCATGAAATTCGTTTATAACTCTCTCTGTTTCCGATTCTACCAAACAACTCAGTAAAAATCCTAGAGGATCCTTTCAATATAATTGGCTATCCATGATACAATATTTTACTGCATGCAACTTTAACGTTCTGACTTTAGAAGGAGTCATATCATCTAGGCACTACAGAGTTAGAAGGTAAGAGACTATATCTTTATACCAAGCTGAAGAAGAGAACTTCTCCTCGATTTGAGTTGTGGGTATCTAATCGTCGATTTCATCTATGTCCATAAATCCTTCGCACTCTTCCAGGTTGTTTATTCCAAGCACTCTGAAATTAGATTCATCTAATATCTTAGCCAAACCTTGTCCTTTGACGAGATTTATTGGTTTCACCTCCAGATCAAATTCTTGAATTTTAGCAAGTCATCAGCCCCTCCTTTTGTCACTATCGGATTGAAACAGCATATCTTTAATGAAACTGGTGGGTACATATGCAATTATTTTAGAATGTAGTACATAGGTCCTGAAAGCCTTTAGGGCTTTCACCATTGCATAGGCCTGATTTTCCATTCTATCGTATCTCAAATATGTGTCTCTAAGGATTTTACTGAAGAATTCTATTGGCTGTTTGAACCCTTCTTCGTTCTTCTGTAGGAGTACTGCAACAATTGTGTGTTCGGATGTGAATGAGAAAATTAAGAATTCTTTCAGATAAACTAGGCTTTCTAGCACCTACGCTTCACCTATGACCTTCTTTATGCGTTCAAATGATTCTTTGGCTTCAGTCGTCCATTTAAACTCATTGTCCTTCTTAAGCATATCTCTAATCAATTTCATGATTTCAACGAAGTTTGGGATAAATCTTCTTAAAAAATTAATGTTTCCTAAGAATGACTGAATTTCTTTTCTATTTCTAGGAATATTGATAGTATATATAGCTTCAACCCTTTTCGAGTCGATTTTAATTCCATCTCGAGATACTATGTGGCCCAAGATTTTACCTTCCTGCATTGCAATGTGAGATTTCTTGGGATTTAAAGACAAACCAAATTTGTGGCATTTTTCAAATGTATTTTTGAGTTGTATTACGTGTTCTACATCAAATTTAGAAAATACAGTTAGGTCGTTAAGATAAATGACAATGAACTTATCTCTTTCTCTGACAAAGGCGATATCCATAGCTCATTGGAAAGTGGCACCTGTGTTCATCAAACCCAAAGGCATTTTGTCATACATAAAGGTCCCTCATGGGGTGGTGAATACAATTTTTTCTTTATCATCCTCATGGACTGCAATTTGATTATAGCCCAAAAATCCATGAATCATGGACATTCTATTTTCCTCGACCACTTTTTCCAATACATGATCCATTTTAGGTAATGGATAATTATCTTTGAGGAATGATTTGTTTAGATTTATGAAATCTACGCACAGTCTGATTTCACCGCTTTTCTTTCTGACCAAAACTAGGTCGGATACCCACTCTAAATACCTGAGTGGTACAATGATTTTAGCATCCAAAAGCTTCTTTACTTCCTTTTCTATCATAGGAAATAGTATGGGCTTTATCTATTTGAGATTTTGTTTGAACGGTTTAATGCCTTTTTTTAGAGGAATCTTGTGTTCGATTACGGTGGTATCATAAATCTGTAATTCATCATAAGACTAGGAAAAAACGTCTTTATATTGTTTGAGTAACTCCACATATTTTCTTTTCATTTCAGGAGGAAGGTATTTAGATATTTTTAACAGCTTAGGAGTCTCTTTAGTGCCTATGTCACAATCTTCAACCTCTTCAAGCTGAGGCTGCAAGGTAGACTTTAATGGAATATCATCGAGATCAAATAATCTCTCCAAAGGAATTAGACCCTTAGGGATCTGATTATTTTTTATCACTAACATGCGATGATTTGCAATCTTATCTCAGAACTCCTGAGGGTCATCCCCTTCTTACATGATCCAAACAGGGTCATTCTGATTTTCTTGGTCAATATGCATTTTAGCAAAGTCATCCACCATTTCTAGGAATTATCTGATTTGTTCATCATCTTCGAACACCTAACAGTGTTGTATATTGTTTGGTATTGAGGGTCTATGCCTCATTTCTATGTGATACTTCAATTTGAAAATAGTAGGAGGTACAAACATTGAGGCCGCTTTGGCTAATGAATCTGCCTGTTGATTTTCTATTCTAGGAATGTAGTGAACATTAACTGATGAGAAATTTTTTTGAATCAGATCCCAGGCACAATTTCTGTAAGACCACAACCTCGGGTGTTTGGCTTGGTACTGCCAATTTATCTGTTTTACAATTAATTATGCATCACCATAAACTTCCATGTTTTTAATATTCAACTTCCTGGCAGCCTCTAATCCTAAGACCAGGGCTTCATATTCGCACACATTATTGGTATAATCGATGTCCCATTGTAACCTGTAAGAGAAAGGGATAATAAATGCGTTCCTGAGTGCCACAAACAACACTCCAACTCCTGCTCCTTCATGGGACGAAGCACCATCGAAATACATTTTCCAAACTCCAATATTATATACATATTTATTTCTTTTTTCTATTCTTTCTTTTTTCTGTACAATTTTTTTCTATACATTCATCTATATCGTCATCAATCGATAAAATAAAATTTCCTAAATCATGATCTGTGACATAAAAAGGGTAATTATTCGGGTTATGTGGATCACTTAATGTATATGACAACCTTGTTTCTCTGTATAGGCGGGTGAATTGTCCGTCGAAGATCGGGATTGTAGCGTATGCCATGTCAAGTTGCAGAGATCCTCCAAGCTTAGCGCCCCAGGATATGGATAAAAGAATACCATACTTTGGAAAAATATCAGAAATAACCACATCCATCAGAACAATTTTTATAGGAATCTGTGCAATATTGACCACTAAATCTTTAATCATACCCATACATTTAACTTTTCACGAATCAAAATAATACAAATCTCTGTATGGTCTGGTAATTTTGAGACCAAGTCTATCCATAAGAGCTTTGGGCATCACAATGTGGGAAGCTCTAGAATCCAACATGCAATTATCGAGCAGATGATCATGCACAATTAGCGTAATGTAAAAGGGCGCGAAAGTATCTCTGGCACCTTCAAAATGTGGACCAAATATTATATTCGGTTTATCATCTTCTAAATTGATAACATCAACCTGACTTTCAATATTTGAAAAATTTATCATGTTGGCAATTTATTTTATGTATGTAGGTTTTTTTTTCCAGTTCGACTAGAGGTACAGGGATCTTGATCTTATTAATCTCATTTTCTAGATTAAAATTTCTCGTTGTCTTATCAGCTTCTCTGGTTTGGTTTTCTATCTCCCCTTTTTCTGATTTATTAGTATGTGTTGCTTTCATTTTAGTTGTTTTTGTTTCTGCGGTCTATTTTTCAGCTGTGGGTATTTCCACTGTTCTTGTATTAGCAGCTGGTGTTTCTACTGCTTTTGTCTTGGTAGACTATGTGTCAGCGGGATTTGCTTTAATGGTCTGTCTTTCAACAACTTTTGGAGCTGCTTCATCTGCTTCCCCTCTCGACAAGATTTTCTTCGGTTGGGTAGTTGGCATATTTTTATTTCTAGGCCTCAAATTATACTTTTGTTGGAGCTCGACCATTATATTATCGATGATTCCTTGATAAGTAGAATCTTCTGTGATATTTACATAATCCTTTTTATTATACCGGTATTCTGCGTTTAAATACCTTTCATAGTCTTGTCTCATCAAATGAGGTTGTTGACAATCATCGCCAATATTATTCATATCTTCCTCTAACTCCTCAAATTATTGTATGTCATCTCCTCCTATAAAATTTTCGTTCTTAAAGGGGTCTGAATCTTTTGATCTTCATTTTTAATTTGTCTTTGTTGTATTTGAGGGTTAGGGTTCCTCCTGAAATCTTTTCTAGCGAACTTCTTTGCTTTAGATTGATCCTATCCCATCTTCAAAATTTTGTTTGATAATTATTTAATTAATTTTTCCATATCATCCATCTTATCTTCTGAGAACCTCCCAGATCTAGAGGGTCCTACTTGTTCTCTGTATCGTCTAGTCTCTTTAT
The DNA here is from genome assembly GCA_000966675.3 of Picea glauca. Classification (NCBI taxonomy): domain Eukaryota; kingdom Viridiplantae; phylum Streptophyta; class Pinopsida; order Pinales; family Pinaceae; genus Picea; species Picea glauca. The sequence goes on from JZKD02S0233684.1 coordinate 853,442, forward strand.
TTCTAGTTTCAACTTTAGTTTTTGACTTTCCCGATGCCATCATATTTGAATCTATTTCTACAGCATAGTATTGCATTCTAGTTAGGTCAACAACTCTCCTTTCCCTCAATAATAGAGCAAAATCGGGCTCGAAAGCCCCGACGAAAGTTACTTTCGCTATGGGTTGGGAAGGTTTAACTTCAGCTGGGATCTTGTTATATAGTTTATTAAATCTTTGAGTGAATTTGAGAACTGTTTCTGAATTTTTCTTTTTCAAAGCTCCAAACTCGGTTAAATAATAAAGATGATATTTTCTTTCTCCCCATTGTCTGAGAAAGGAGTTTTCTAACTCGTCATATGATCCTATCGAACCCACAGACATCCCTCAGAACTAGGTTCTTACCTGTCCTTCGAAAGTTTGGACTAACAATCATGAATAAAAATCCTCATGATCGAGGCCAAGAATGTAGGTGAATTGATCAAAGAAATTTATGTGCTCAGTCACAGTTAAGTCTCCCTCTCCCGTAAAATTTGGCAAGTTTTTCATATATTTTTCATGTAAATCATGGAGGGGAATTGGGAGGAATGAAGGAGCATATCTGGCAGCTACTTTAGAGAAAATTCTAGGAGGTGGGAGTGGTTCATTTCCACCTCCTCCTCCTCCTCCGACACCATGTCCTCCTCCACCTCCGCCACCACCTCCGTCGGCACCTCCTCCGCCTACACAACCTCCTTCGACAACATCCATTGACAATCTAGGGAATGAAACTTGGATATTGTAGAGAGGGTTTTCAAAGAAGTGAACCGACATTTCGACTACTTCGGGACAAAGTAAAATAGGTTTTGGGAACTGACTTTCAGGAGACAGAAAAACTTAAAAGGGAGGAAATGAGATACGAGGAATGGGTTCTTCAGACTTGCAAGATATGTAAACAGGAGAAACTGACGATAGTTGAGTCAGATTGTATGATATATTCTTCGAAACTTCGAGAAGTAGGAAACTTTACTTCAAGAACTGATGGAATATTGATCGAAGAAGGTATTGAGATAGGCTCTTTACCTTTATTGGTAAAGTAGGTATCTGAATCGGTTTCGGCCTTTATATCGGATAAAACTAATATGGGGTTTATGATTTCGGCTTCAATTCTATCAGTCGATGTTTCTTTGAAAAGGATTTGGGTGGAAAATTCTTGCAGTGTTAACGGTTCAAGTGGAACCTTAGCATTAGACTGTGTGGGTTTAGGTTGGTAAACTTTACTTTTGGACGCGATGGTTTTCTTAAGGTATCCCCTTGGTTTTAAAAAATTTTCAGGGTCAAAAATGGGCATGGTCTGCTCATCATCTGGGTTTTGTCTGGTATTCCTTTGACCAAATGCCAGTTTATTAATTTTGGAGTCGCCAAGTGAAAAATAAAAACTAAGCCTTATAATTTATTCAATCTTTGTTCACTATCAAAGAGAGAAACTTACAATGTCGTTCTCCTAGGGAAAAACAACTTTGATTCTCTGTCCCTGGAAATGACGTCAAAAAGATGTTGTTCCTGAGTTTATACTTAAGGTTCAAAGTATAATGTCAGGCATCAGAAAATGAGCAAAGTTTTGATGTTTTCTTTTTCTATCTTAGTTATGTGAGAAACATTCCTTAAATTGAATTAATAGTATGACATCTCAGAGGTCGTTTTTCGTTTCTGAGTTAAATTTGAAAATCTTGGATGTAATGAGAGAAAAACATAAAGATGTTAGACAAAGAAAGGCATCAAATACAGAATAATGTCACTTTGTTATAGAAGAAGAAAATAGATAATGTAACCTTAAATGAAGCATAAAATGTAGCAATTTAATTAATTCACAGGTCTTGTATCTACTAATAGTAAACACAGAGGAAAAGTTGTTTTTTATTAGATAATTGAATGAAATATAACCACAACAGATGTTGTACTAAATTGCGATCAGACATTCATCAAGGAAATATATGAAAAGATGCTAGATTGTGGAAAGACATAAGAACACATAACTCAAATGGAAAAAATGTGGAATCTCTGGTCTGCACTTGTATTAATTCTCAATGAGGAGAGTTTTCTTGATAACAACCAGAAAGAAGAATCCCTTGTTCATTCTTTTGAATATCCATTTATACAAAAGTCTTCAACCTCAAACGGTTGGAAATCTTCTATCTCTAGAATAATTAAAATTACAAAATATGGAAGCTGAAACACTTCGTTTTCATTCTTATTGATCTTCTCATTATGCTAGCACAAGTGTTTTCATTTCCTGTCTTCTAGCTTCAAAATAGATAATGTACACATACTGTATCATTGATTTCCAGGAGTACTACCCTTTCCTTGTTCAATACATTTGATGCATCTGCGCACAAATTGAGCTACCAACCTGGAGGATTCTATCACATTATTGGCCTCAAAAATGTATAATTTCTTTTCCAACTGAGGCAATCTCTCTTCTATCCATTTCTATTCTGAAATGATAGACTGTAGTTGTAGATTAGGCTTCACTAGCCATCTATCTATTTGAGAACTATTAGCCTGTTTTATCTAAGGTATTTCATCTTGAGGTTCTTCCATGTTTGTCTTAATCTCGAGAAGATGTTTGGATATATCAATCTGATCCATTGTTCCAGAACTATCTTCTTTATCAAGGCCCAATAATTCCTGGTTGAATGATCCAAAAGTTTCTTCACAATATTCTTTCACGTTTTTAGCCATTTTCCTGCCTTCAGCTATGTTAGACTCCCAAGTCTTTAGTATGATATCGCCTCTGGTCTTCTCTAAAATGGAAAATCCAGAAGACATAGTTATTCCTTCTTTTTCCGATGATATAATCACTTCTTGGAAGGTAGTTCAGGTAACGATAGTGTCTCTCTCTCTTAAAACAATATTACTTAATGCTTGATCTATCACCCGAAAATGATTTTGGATGATTTCTACCTTAGAAAGAAGGCTTAGTTGTGCGTCTTCCAGTTTCTTTCGCACTTCCAGTGCTTGAGCCTAGAACACTGTTACATATATAATCATGCTTTCGGTAGAACTTAATTTGGCTTGCAATTGTCGTACCAACTCCTCTTGCTGGATGACTCATCCTTGGTTTGCTTGGGCAGTCTTGTATATCTCTTCAAGGTTGGTTTTAAGATGTTGGATTTCTTGTCTGTCGTTGGATCTCATTTGTTCAAAGCCCTTATTTACCTCACTTATGACATCCTCTACTACAGTCTTTATTTGGTTTTATAATTGGTTTATTAGCAGGTCTTTTTTCTTCAGTTGTTCTTTTAAAGTTCCAATCGAATACTGGTTGGTTGTTGCATAAGCCCCCAATGAACCTACTATTTCTTCAGTGAATTCTACCTCTTCTAAGGCCTCTCCATAAGTTATTACTCAGTATATTTTTACCGCTGCACCCGCCCTTTGGTGCGTTTCTCGCTTCACCACAACTTTCCTTTTCTTGCTGAAAAACAAATCGGTAGGAGGTATCTCTTCTATAGGAATTGGCGTTAGATCTTCTATGAATACTATATTTGTATCGGGCTTTCCTCTGGTAGATTGTAAAGGTGTGACAGATTGAATGGGGCTACCGATTTCTGTAGATGATTGTTTTCCAGTCGCATTCGTATTCGATTTATCTGGTGTAGCCAACGACTTATCTTCTCCCTTTTTTGTTAGTGTCTCTGCTTGAGTTTTGGCGTGATTACCCGATATATATTTCTCCGAGGTCTCTTTTTTTTTATTCTCAACCTCAATTTTCTCTAAGTTATCCTGGGTTTCTTGTTTGCTATAGTTTACAGATTCTGAACTTCAAGTCTTTGTTTGTTGTGTATTTGGAGACGTTAGTACTTCCCCTTGTAACACTTTAGGGAGGATACTTCTTTGGTGAATCTAAAAGTCTTTGAATACGATCATTCTTTTGGGTGACAGATCTCGAACCTAGCCTAAGATCTCCAGATAAAATCTCACTCCTCGAAAAATATTGTCTTGAGGAGAATCCTTGTGTTCATACCTTTTCATACCGCAACTGGCCATGTGGTTACCCACGACCTTCTGCAGTTCATGCTTCCTAAATTCAATGTTTACCAGCATTATTTCTTCTAAGTTCATGGCCTCCACTTTGGAGGGGCCGAAATCCAATAAATAAAATGCACCAATGTGTAAGGGAAAATATGGCCATACCTTTTTCTTCACTCCTTTGAGTTCTTTTCTAATCATGCCCAGTAAAGTTTGTTGTGCAACCTCACGACACACTAGTCTGTCTGTCAAAAATTGTGGTAGAGCATATGGAGGAACTGAACAGCCAAAAACCCTAATATAGGAGAAGTGTTCCTTGATGTACCAGTCTTCTATGTTTCCTAGGTTAGAAATTTTTTTATTTAAAATTATAGGAGGTGGGCGACCAAATAAAACAGTGTGCATAGGCACCACTATCCAATTACAAATTTCATAGAATAAATCTTTCACCTTGTCTTCTAAGAGTTTTGAATGATAAATGTGAATTGGTTCTGCACTACTTGGATTCCATATCCAACCCATCATTGGGACAAGTTTCATGAAACAAATGGAATCCATAATATAAGCTGACATGAAGAATGAAGTTGATTTCCCTTTGTTTTTGTGTGCCCGGTATTCTGTAATTTCACAAGCCAGATTTTCCAACAATATTTTGTCCCAGTTGAAATAATACCCTTCCGCCATTGTGTGTATAATGGGAACCCATGGTAGAAAGAAATGGATAGTATTCTCTTTCCCATAGAGCCTACACATCATCATGGATACATACATGAACTGCGGTTGTAACGATGAAATTGAGTATGTGTCGTGAGAATCGGCTCTGAACTTTTCGGGGCGCAAATACCAATCTTTGATCAAGTCAAAAAGGCTTTTTCCAAATTGATCATACTCCTTCTTGTTGAAATCCTCTAATAAATTGGCATTGTAAGTGAAGTTAGGTGTTGGGGACAACTTATACATCACTTGTATGTGATCTGGCCAAAATGATCCAATAGCTACCTTCTGCGAATTGAATATACTTCTAGTTGAGATATCTACATGATCCAGTGCCCATCCAATCATATCATAATAGGGTAAAAGTCGTGGCCTTGTTGCTACCTTATCCATCTCTGACTGAGAAACAATTTTGTATTTAGTAGACAATTCTTCCTTTTTGTTGTCACTTGAATCATCCAGGCAGTTTACTAGCTCATATTGCATGGTGTTGAATACATGCATCCATGTTTTAACTGTATCTACGCTTCTGGGCGAGGTGTCAAAGATAACCTTTGTGTTATCACTTGAAATTTCACCGGTCCCTTTAGGTATTTTTTGTTGAGCCATGGTATCGAGTCTCAGAGTTCTATTATCTATTACAGAGAAGGATATTGCATAAAACTAATTATTTCGCTAAGCCAGCTCCGTGAAAATGAGAATGTAATTCAGAAAATGAAAAATCTTCTTTGCCTTAAGCATATCAATCTGCTCAGATCTTCACGGACAATGCATTATTTCCTTTAGTCAAAATATTGGGCGATAAAGCAGGATATTATTTTAAAACATTTCTCTAAATCATCTATTAATGTCATTAATGGTCGATATTTCATGATCTAGTAAAAACATAGAGAACACTTGAATTTACCTGCATTTCAAATCAACGCAAACTTTACAGGAGATAAGATTGATTAAGGTGTTAATAAATCAAGTTTATCCTCTTAATTAATCCTATTTGACCTTAATCCATTTTGGGGTTTAGAGTCCCAGATGATCTTATTTCATTTCAAGCTATGATCCCCAAATCATGAAATCACGATTTGAACAATTAATATTAATCAAGTTTAACCTTTTAATTAATCGTGATTAATTACGGGTTTCACGACTTCGGGTATCAGGATTTCAGGTTTTCGTTCGAGACAGGATTACCGAGACGTGAATTTGCGATAAGATTTATTTATAGTTAATCATTATTAATCATTTAATTAACCCGGTTTAATTTAAGCTGGTTTAGCAATTTCGTATATCGAGACTTTGGTGGTCACTCGAGGCATGGATCCCCAAATCACGAATTCGTGATGTGATTAATTTGTATTAATCTATTTTAATTCTTTAATTGACATGGCTTAAAACTTATCACAGTTTCACGATTTCTCATGTCTGGACATTAAGATGCATTACATGTTGGACTGTTAGGTTTGCAAAACCTCGAGATCCGACATTTTCAAGATTGTCTTTAGTGATTTGACCTTTCAGCTAGTTGGCGGCTCCATAAATTTTAAGCATTTAGGATCATTGTATTAAACAGAAGACCCCGTTAATGGTGACATCCAAGTGCATGCTTGTCTTTATTTAAACAAGAATTAAACTTATTTAAGTCTAAAATTTAGAAAAAATATATGTTTCTGTTGGACACACCGACTACAC
>JZKD02S0233684.1:866168-876250 GCA_000966675.3 Picea glauca
ATAGTGATAATAGTGGAGTTCATTCAATGTAAGGTGGACTGGGTCCACTATATTATTAAATAAGGCCCACTGTGGTAGTTAGATATAATAAATGTAAGAGGACTTCTTAGAAGGTTCTACTTCTAAAATATACCTCCTCTATAATGTGCTTAGGTGATGGTAGAACTATATAAAGGGGTTCAAACAATGTAATGGGATATGAAGAGAAATATTGTATTTGGAGCTGAACCTCATTAGGAGGATGCCCCCTCGAAGAAGCAAGTGAACAGGAGAGGATCCCTTCCATAATAGGATCCATTGTATGGTGTTTCCCTACCTCAAGGGTTTTGATATAATAAAGTGGTGGTTTTATATATTGTTCTCTGAATATTTGTGGTGTTTCTGTATGCAAATATTTGGTTCTTAACATTTTCCATGGAGGAAAAAGGTGTGTTTATTTCAAGAGAAGGATCATTAGGAGTCTCAATTCCATCTGATGTAACTACATAGAATTGATTTGTGCTTGTGGTAGGGATGCTAGGTGGACTTCCTTAATAATATCCTACTAATGATGGGTCTTGAAAGATGCCTAGTCCAACATTAATGATTGAAAAGGGTTTAGAGATGACTCGTATGTGAGGGAGAATGTTGCCTATGTGCCCTGAATGATTAGGTTCATAGTGTTTCAATTGGTCGATGGTGACTATATTCACATTGTGAGGGAAAAGTATGGTGTGAAATATGGAAGAAGAAATGGTTTCATAACATACATATAGCTTCATCCAAAGAGGATATTTTAATCCAATTGGGGATCGATGACCGCAATGCTTATGAGAATTGTTTCCCCCACTAGTTCAACAAGAACAATTTGGTACAGGCCTTCGGGTTTTGATGGGTAGTCATCATACACTAGAAGAGTAATGGCCAATGGGACCAGCGTGGGTGATCCAATTTGTTCCCATATAGTTTTGGACATAATACATGTAGATTCCCTTCTTCTATGATACACTGATGTAATGTTATGTTTCATATTTTGACCAAGATTTGGAAAGAAACTAGAGAGGGGAGGCAGGTTTCAACTTTATCCAAATCAAAAGTCATAAAATGAGTTTCTGATTGGTTGACTACCCCCAATTAGGAGAGAAAGGCCTTTCTTTATGAAGGGAATGTTTGAATAATATATAATATGGACATGGCATCTATGGATTGAGCCAAAACGTCGATCAGGATATACTTTTTTTATACCCTAGCATGGGGGTTGTGTATGTTCCTACGTAGAGGTGCGTGAGGTACTCGAGTAGTTGATTCAATCTTGGGAAGGGGTTTTTGGATATTTGGTTGTCATTGATGTCAACTCTGATCAACCACAAAAGAAGCCTTTAGAAGTGATGGTTTGTTTGAATGAATAAGTGATGGGTGTGTTTGGAGAAGTATCCAAAGTGATCCCCTTATGGTGTAGCTTTAAGAATGACCCTCATAGGAAGACGCTTCGAAGAAGTCTACAAGAAACCAATAGGTGTGGTCATGGAGACCAATGTTGTTTGAGGACAAATAGGATGAAGGACAATGAAAATGCATGTAGCACCCTCATAGATGGATATTCCTCATCATGTCATTTCCAAAGGTAGGTGGTACACCATGTCATTCCTCATGGTTAAGGAGATTCCCTAATGAAGTTGAGAGCCCAAAATAATGGTTAAGAATCCCCTAAAAAATTGCAAAAAGAAGATACAAGTCATTAGTTAAAGGGTATAATTTTTATAAAAAGAAAGTACAGGTCGACCCTAAAGTTAAGGAAATAAGTCACTTGAAAAATTATAAATACACTTCAAGGAGCCTCTCATTTGTACAAGCAAGTTTATTGAATATCTTCTAAATGATAAAGTGATCTATTGGTGAATCTTTTTGTATAGAATTTAAGGAAGTGAATCTGAGGAAGCGAAGGAGTATGGAACTCTTAGATTTACAATTAGTGAAGGGTTTCTGGAAACCTTAATTTATCTGATCTCTGCAGGTCAGGCTACAAGTGTCTCGTGAGGCAACCCTGCGGTTTGTACTACACTCATCCTGCCAAGACCTACTAGATGAATGGTCTCTGACCAGTGAGGGTGTGGAAGATTTGAAGAAGATGCTTGTTCTAGGTTACTGAAAGTATGAGAAAGATATGATGATGTGGTCAGGTCTATTACAAAGTTAAAGTTATGTTTATATGCATGTTTTTAGGGTTATATATTAGTGATGTTATGATGCATGCTTGAGGCATGTATTTGATATATTGTTGAGACATTGGCACATGCTTGAGGCACATCTTTGGTGCATGGTTTGAGGAATTTATTTGGAACATGTATGAGGTACATTCATTGGTGATGTGGATGCATGTTAGAGGCACATATTTTTGATGTTGACATATGTATGAGGCACATATTTTAGTATATGGTTGAGGCACATGATTGATGTTATGATACTTTCCTTTGGCATATCTTATGGTACATGGTTTATGACATGATTGAGACATATCATGAGTGACATGGTATATGGTTGAGGCACATATTATGGTACATGGTTTATGAAATGATTGAGACATATCATGAGTGATATGGTATATGGTTGAGGCACATCTCATGGTACGTGGTTTATGGCATATTTTGTTACATGGTTGATGCATGATATGGTACATTTTTTGGTACATTGTTCATGCATGATATGGTACAGGTTTTGGTACATGGTTGATGCATGTTATGGTATATAGGTTTTGGTACATGGTTGATGGATATTATGGAATAGGGTTTGGTACATGGTTTATGGATATAGCACATTTTTGTATTGGTATGAAACTGATATCATAGCACATGGTTTGATGCACATCTTGGTGATGGTGTTGGTGTATGATCTAGTCTTGTTGATGATTGTTGGAGTTACTTAACACACACCTAGGATTTATTTTTCCTAAGGTTTTTATTTGTTCATTAGTCATAATTAGTCATTATCTAGTCTCCTATATTTTAGGAGAGAATATTCAACCTGGAGAATATTCTCTTTCAGTTCACACTTCAGTTTGACTAGTTGAGTTGAGTTTAGATGTTGCATTGGGATCATCACCATGCAACATTGGGATCATAACCATGATAATTGTAACTTGCCTTGGTATCATCACCAAAGTGTTTCATTATCCTTGATTCCTTGAGTTAACTCCTCACTACTTTCTATTCAGTTAGTTAATTGAAGACTAGTTGACTAGTTAACTCAACTAGGTGGTAGTTCACTCCCGTAACTGCCTGAGAGACTAGAATAGGTGGCAATTCACTCGCGCAACTGTTGGTGTGTGTCCAGGTCACTCTAGACCACCACTATGGTGACTTGGTTCACCTAAAGTTGAAATCATTGAGTTATACAAAGTATACCATGTGTAAATTATTCATTATTCATAACGGTTAATGAGATTTCTTTCCATTCTTTCTCTCCTTCTTCTTCTTTTTCCAATTCTCTCTGCAAATATATGTATCATTGTTTATCTAGATCTATTCTATGCAGTTCAACACATTTACATGGTATTAGAGCCAAAAAACTACTAAGCAAAAGCTACACCAAAAATTTTGCAGGTAGAAAAGATTGAAGACAACGGAAAGATGGAATTCCAAAAAGAATTCATTCTTACACCTTACAACTATTTTTCATGGAAGGAGAAAATATCCTTACATCTCCAATCTAGAGGGTTGTATATATTAACCATGAATACATATACAGAGCTGACATCAGCCATAGAAAAATCCAAGTACTTAAATCGCATGGATGAGGCACTCGAAACAATTTGCAGTCTTATTTCTCCCGATCTCCTTTTTCATATATCTTCCTGTAAGACTCCCAATGAAGCCTGGGCCATCTTGGAAGGGATATTTGGCAAATAGGATGAGATGAGGGGACACATTTTGGAGGTGTATATCCTCACATTGGATCCAAAAATCTTCGAGAATATCTAAGATTTCTTTACAAAATTCAAGGATTCACTGTCGCAACTCAAAGCTTGCGGGGTTGATAAATCGGAGGAGAAAAAAATGGTTCTCACCATTCTCTCCAAGCTTGGTCTTGAATTCCCAGTATTCATATCTACATTCCATACTGTCAGATTCGCCTCTGGAGCCACCTGGAAGATGCCTTCTCTTTAGGACTTTATCGAATCCCTGACACAAGAGCAAACCAAGCTCATCAACATGGGTGCAATCAAAGGCCCAAGGGCTCATGCACTCACTATGCATGATGGAAGCCACAAATATCAGAAATATAAAGATAAATATAATAAAAAATCTCATGCACATATGAAGAAGGAAGGGTACACATAACCCTTCACCGATGCCTCTAGATCCAAAGGAGAAAAAGTAAGAAAAGGAGAGAAATGCACATACTGTCACAAAGGATTCCATTCAGAATCTGCATGCATGCAAAAAAAAATAGATATGATGTCTTAGATACTTCAGAAAAACAACCTTTGATATCTCATCCCTGAGGGTGCAAAGAAGAAGAAGCCAGAAGATCTGAATTCCAAGAAAGGAGATTCTAGTCATGCCTTGATTGCAATCAACTCCTCTCTCGATGCCTGGATTGTAGATTCAGGAGAATCACATCACATAGCTTCCTCAAAATCATTCTATTCTTATTTGGATGCATGCAAAGGTCCTCCTATTCTGATGGGGGACAACTCTTCTGTCGAAGTCATTGGCAAAGGAAGGATTGAACTCACCAACGGAAGCTTCGAGAATGTGTTGCATGTTCCCAAGATTTCTGTCAACCTTCTTTCTGTGTATCAGATGACAAATTCTGGAACTGGAAAGAAATTCATATTCAAACCAAATTATGTGGACATATACGACATGCAAACCAACTCTAGGGTTGCTACCGGTGAGGTAAATCATCCGTCTAGATTGTATACATTTTCTGAATTCATTGAACCTGATTTTTCTTTACTGCTTACTCATGCTGATGAAAGTAGTAGGATATGGCACGAAAGGTTTGGACATTTGAATTTCAGATACATGCAACACCTTAGCAAGAAAATATTAGTTGATGGTCTACAAGACATCCTCTTCTCCAAGGGAGTATGTGAGGGATGTGTTCTCGGAAAACACCCTCAAGAGAAATTCGTCAAAGGAAAGTCTCAACGTGCTTCCACACCTTTAGATATGATCCACAATGACCTCATGGGTCCTTTTCCACATCCATTGATAAAAAAAGTGAGGTTTTTTCTCATTTTTTTTGTTGATTTCTCACATTTTACTTGGATCTACTTTCTCAAGAAAAAATCCGAGGTCTTTCAACACCTCAAATATTTCAAAGCTTTAGTTGAGACACAGTCTGAAAAAAAGATCAAAGTCCTCTGAACTAATAACAGGGGAGAGTATGTGAATCATGAGATTCATAATCTTTTCCAGGAGGCAGGGATTCAGTTGGAGCATACAGTTCCCTACACTTTGTAGCAAAATGGAGTTACCGAGCGAAAAAATAGATCTCTAAAGGAGATGGCATCTTGCATGTTGCATGCAAAGTCACTATCATAGAGACTATGGGCCGAAGAACTTAATTTTGCAACATACATCCAAAATAGATCTCCTCATATATATGTCAAGGATAAGACCCCCTACAAGGCTTGGAGTGGCCTCAAATAGAAAGTGGCCCACTTTCTCATTTTTGGTTCACGTGCATGGGCTCGGATTCCCTTTGAAAAGAGGAAGGCACTTGATCCACAGAGCATTGAGTGCATCTTTGTTGGATACCCCAACAGTTTGAAGGGATATCAGCTTATTGATCTTTCCTCGGACTAAATCATCATTGAGCGTAGTGTCCAATTCGAGGAAAGTGTCTCGCATGTACCTCAACAGTCGCATGCAGACACCTTCACTCTTCCACCTGTCTGAGATGATGAGCATGCACATGTTGAATATTCTTCAGACGAGAGTTCTTATTCAGAGGATTCAGATTCAGATTCAGAGTCAATACAGTTAGATGTAGAGTCAGAGCATCTAGATGCAGTTGCAGAGCCAGAGCAGAGGCCCAAGTGGGCACAAACTACTCTTCAAGATGCAGGGAATCTCGTAGGTGATCCAACCGATACTAGAAGGACTCGATATGATTTTGAGGAGCCTCCTATTGCACTCACTGCCACTGAACCATTGCCTTCCAGGCATCTTTTCTTGGTTCAGTCTTCAGATCCATAGTCTTATGGCGAGGCTGCTGGAAATCCCTTTTGGGAATCCGCCATGCAGGAGAAGTACAACTCCCTCCTCAAGAACCAAAATTGGGATCTAGTTCCCCTTCCTTCTGGGAGGAAACTTGTCAGATGAAGATGGGTCTACAAGACCAAGAGCATAGCGGATGGATAGATCAACAGATATAAATCCAAGCTTGTTGCCAAAGGATTTCAGCAGGTTCATGGTATTGACTATGATGAGACCTTCACTCCAGTAACGAATATGGATTCCATACGAATGGCACTTGCCATTGCAGCAACCATGGGATGGGAAGTCCATCAGATGGAAATGAAGAATGCATTTCTTCATGGTGATCTCTCTGAGGAGATCTACATGGAGCATCCCCAGGGATTTATGCATGAATCATCTTTGGTCTGTCGACTGAACAAGTCACTTTATGGCCTCAAGAAGGCTCCGAGGGCATGGTATGCCAAGATGGACTCCTACCTATTGTCACATAACTTTTTACATTATAAATCAGACCCAAATGTATACATGCTCAGGATGGTTGATTCAATTCTACTTTTAGTTCTATATGTCGATGATTTGTTGATCACCGGTTGCTCGACTTCAACGATAGCTGCAGTCAAGAGGATTCTACATGACAGGTTTTTGATGACAGACATGGGTCCGCTACACTTCTTCCTTGGACTTGAGATCAATTAGGATGCATTAGGCACCAAACTATCTCAAGCCAAGTATGCACGAGATCTCCTTAAGAGATTTCACATGATAGACTACAAGTCTGCTATGACTCCTTTCCTATCAGGAGTCAAACTTGAGGATGGCGGGGAGACTCCACTGGTTGATAGCACACTGTACAAACAACTAGTGGGGAGCTTTTTGTATCTCACACACTCCATACCATACCTCTCATATGCAGTTGGCACAGTTTCCAGGTTCATGCAGGAGCCGCATGAGCTACATTGGAAAGCTGCAAAGCGTATCCTTCGATATGTACAGGGAACCATCACCTTTGGGATTCATTATGCATCAGACTCTACATTAGATCTCATTGGGTTTACTGATTCTGAATGGGCTGGAAATAACATTGATCGCAAGTCCACATCTCGTTACTCACTCAGTCTTGGTTCTGGGCCTATCTATTGGTCGAGCAAGAAGAAAGATGCCACTTCTCTATCTTCAACCGAGGCAGAGTACATAGGGGTAGTTAACATAACCATTCAGGCTATGTGGCTACAACATTTTCTCACTGAGTTGGGCATTCAATTTCATCGGTCGATCGTCATATGGTGTGACAACTAGAGCACCCTAAAGTTCTGTAGATATCCATTTAAGAGGTAGCGGACGAAGCACATCGAGATCCACATGCACTACATCTGGGACTTGGTACATGAGGGGATCATCGACTTACAGTTTTTTCCTTCAGCAGAACAGACAACAGACATTTTCACCAAGACCTTCACTGAGCAGAAATTCCATTCTCTATGAGGTCGTCTTGGAGTGAAGGACACAGTTGCCTAGTAACTGTAGTTCTTATTTTTTACATACATTGTACCTTGAGGGGGGGGGGTTTCCCATGAGGTTTTCCCTCTTTCCTCACTTTATTTTCAGTGTATCTTTTGTACTTGGGTACCTAACATGGGCTTGTTGTTAAGACCCAATATTTATTTTTACCATAGTGATGTTCAGGGGGGGTGTTGGAGTTACTTCACACACACCTAGGATTTTTTTTTCCTAAGGTTTTTATTTTTTCATTAGTCATAATTAGTCATTATCCAGTCTCCTATATTTTAGGAGAGAATATTCCACCTGGAGAATATTCTCTTTCAGTTCACACTTCAGTTTGACTAGTTGAGTTGAGTTTAGATGTTGCATTGGGATCATCACCATGCTAATTCGACCTTGCCTTAGTATCATCACCAAAGTGGTGCATTATCCTTGATTCCTTGAGTTAACTCCTCACTACTTTCTGTTTAGTCGGTTAACTGAAGACTAGTTGACTAGTTAACTCAACTAGGTGGTAGTTCACTCTTGTAATTGCCTAAGAGACTAGAATAGGTGGCAGTTCACTCGCATAACTATTGGTGTGTGTCCAGATCACTCTAGTCCACCACTATGGCGACTTGGTTCACCTCAAGTCGAAATTATTGAGTTATATAGAGTATATCATGTGTAAATTATTCATTATTCATAACAGTTAATGAGAACATTCTTTCTCTCCTTCTTCTTCTTTTTCCAATTCTCTATGTAAATGTGTGTATCATTGTTTAGCTAGATATATTATGTGCAGGTAAACACATTTACAATTATGAAGTTGATGATGATCTATTACTATCAGTGGTAGTGACAATGAAAATGGCAGTGACAATGACAGGTTGATGTATCACTGACACTGTAAATGACATTATTATTGGTAGTGACAGGTTGAATCTACACTTATATTTCAGGGTGGAAGGATGGGGCAAAGAAAAGGGGTTGTATCCTCTTTCTGATTAGTGCTGGAGAACACAGGGAGTTGGAGCTTCCTTCATATTGAATCCTGTAAATCAGAGAGTTTGTAGCCTCCTTTTGGTTGGAGTTGGAGAACATAAGAAGTTGTAGCTTCCTTCAAGTTGGATCCCATAAATTAGGGGGGTGGAGCTTCCTTCCAATTAGAGTTGTAGAATTTAGGGAGTTGTAGGTTCCTTCAAGTTGGAGCCTATAAATAGGGGGTTGGATCCTCCTTCTAGTTGTTGGTGGAGAATTAGGAAGTTGGTGCTTCTTATGAATGTAATATTTGATATATATGAGAAATCATTCCATGGTTTTCTCCCACTTGGGTTTCCATGTAAATTTTGGTGTACTGTGTATCCATGGTTATTTGTTATGAATTGGTTATTAATATTTCTTATGATGTATTGAATAAATATGATATATTGATGATAAAGTTAATGTTCACATGTTCTTATTGAAATTGGTAAAAATTGTTCAATACTAATTCACACACCCCCCTTCTCAGTATTCCAACAAGGGTATTATTAGAGGTTGTCTTGCTGGTAATTGGGATGAATCTGGGGTGGTCGGAGTTGAGTTGGGAGGCATACTGTAATGAAAAATACAATTTTGTAAGAGTATTTCCTCCTCGGTGGTGTGGAGTATACTACGATATCCTAGAGTTTCAGGTTGGGGTTGACCTAGGTGAGGGTATTGTCCCATATGTTGTGGGTGAGGGGAAACTATTGGTTTAATGTTAATGACTCCCTGGTCAGGAATTGGATTTTGCAAGATCGCTGGTGTTGGTTGTGGAAGGTAATTTTTAGGTACCTTTGGAGGGCCCTGTGGGGTAGGGGACCATTGTGTATTCATAGCTTCGTTCATCCATTTGTAATCAACAATCTGGGGGAAATGATTAGTGTAATGATCGTATTATCCACATAGTGCGCAAGGGAAATTGGTTCTAAGATTATTTCTTTTACCTTGTCATGGTTGGCCATTTTTATTTCCTTCTTGCATATTCATGTTACCCTTTGATGGGGAGTTTTGTTATTGGGGGTTTCCCCCTTGTCCATTTTTATTACTGGTTTTATTCTTCCCCTTCTTTCAGTTATTTTTATATTGATTAGGGGGGTTTGTTGTATTCAATTGTTCAAAGGATTCTACCTACTGAATCAGATAAGGTTGAATAAAATTTACATTTTCCTGTTGTTTTCCATGTGGTGGGGAAATGGGATGAGGGGGACCACGAAAAGGGTAATATGGATTACCTAGTGGGGGGACTTTGTATTGAGAATATAAGGTGGATGTGCCACCCCCATTAATGAGGTTGTATGATGTGGTAGGTGGTGGACCTGGAAGTGTTACTTGCTCCTAGTTTGTTGGTGGTATAGGTATGTTTTCTCCCATCAATGGAGAAAGCGAGGG
>JZKD02S0233684.1:878298-911852 GCA_000966675.3 Picea glauca
CTTAACTTAGGGAGGTCGATAATGAATCATCAATTATTCTTTGACCAGATCTTGGAGGAAACAACCTGACAATATCTTCCATTTGATGGTTGCAATCGATCTAAAGATTCTTGTACCAATTTTGATTTGAAGTTAAATCCAAGACCACATCATTAAAATCAAGCATTTATATGTGGTGTTTTCAAATCTGAGCATAATCACAAATTTGTTACAACTATCTATTAAAAAGCCAAGCATAACTCCCAACTTGTTCCTTTTTTTGGAAAATTTCTCGCCAGTTCTCAATTTTCCATGCTAGGAAAAACAACCTTGTCTTAGAATCTTCAGATTCGACCTTGTTTGCACACGAATCAAGTAAAAATTTGATTGTTTAGAACTTTTGCAAATTTCAGGGTTAGTTGTTTCCCTCGAGATGGAGCTCCACACATGTGAGTTGGGTGAATTCTGACCCACATGTCTACATGTCGACGTTGCTATCGAGAAAACCCACGTTCCCATTGTTTTACTAGAAATTCATGAATATGTCGAAAAATAAGGGGTATCAGAATGGCAGTAATGGTGCAGGAATGTTGAAATACAATAATGGTATAAGAATATTGATCCTGCTAGTGCAAGAATCACACTTCACAACCCGTCGTTAGTAAACCATGATATAATCATATTTTAATCACTAAAAATGTAGAAAATGATGTATTAACCACACTAGATGTGTAATCGTGAATGACAACAGATAATGGCAATTTATGGTGTAATGAGACGTATATTATTGGCAAAATGAGGGAAAAGGTGTAATGATGAATGTATTTTTATATCATAAAATATGGAAAAAATGGAACCCAATAGTTGTACTAGGTCTTTGGAGTCGTTTTTGGGTTTCAAAATTAGTTTCCTTTTCTTGAAATATTATAAGAAAAAGTTCAAAAATATTTTACAACTTTCTTGTTTAATCAAGGATGTTTTTTTACTTTTTATGGTTTATGGTTTTAGAAAGATTTGTTGGGTGTTTTTTATACTCTGTTTCTTTTTCCTACAATGTTCTTACAGTGTCTACTCATATGTTTGCAATATTTCTTCCCCTTTGCTTTCTTCTTTTTTGTATTTGTATAAACTAAAATTGTATGAGTGTGTGTTTGTGAATTTTCCTCCTTTCCCTTTTGCATTTACATGTGAAAAAATAAAATTTCATTACACACACGATTTTTCTCTTATTTCACTTTTGTACTTTTTTAATAAAAAAAATGTTTTTCTTCTAGAGCTTCGATGAAAATAATTCCATTGTTTCTAGTTGTCCTACATCTAAAACTTGCATTATTAAATACATTGCATCTAAAAGAAAAATTGCATCCTTTGCATACAAGAAGGAAAGAGTTTGTTTTTGTTAAATTATGAAGAGTTATTTACACTCTCATTTCTAGTGAAGAAATGCATTGTTTCATTTCTATTCTTAAGTGTTTTTTCGGTCGATTCCATAAAAAACATCATTCAGTTTCACTCCACACCCTTTTTGTGTAAATAATATCCTATAAAATGAACGCTAACTAAAATCAATTAGACATTTTCATTTTATTAGGGTAAACAAACAAGTTTTGGCTAGGGCCTTGGTTTAGGTTGGAGAGTTGATTTATCCAAGGCCAAAAATAAACTTAGGATTCTGAGCTAGGGAGTTCAAAACCAAACTATCATATAAGTATGGTTGGGAAAATCCTCTCACACAGGAGACAAACTCAAATTCATGTGAGGAAGAGACAGGGAGATAACCCCTCCAAATATTTCCAAATCATTACAAAAAGATCATATTTTGGGGGTTTCATTAGTACCCATGACTCCCTGAGACATGTTTCTTTAGAGGATTTGGGCTTTGTTACCCTTCCCATACATTCGATATTTACAGTTGACTGTTTCCCTAGATGCTTACTAGGAGTTGGTGACCTTTCTTTATTTTCCTAGGGATCTCATAGATGACTGCGGTGGGTTTCCCATGGTACCTGGGGTGGAATTTGTATCACACTTCTCAATACTACTAGAGGGTTCCCCATGAAGCATGGTTACTTGCACCGGATAACACTGGTTAGTGGAGGTCGAGGTAATTTCTTCTAAATCCTTCGTTCACTGGTCCATAGGAGTTAATCAACTTGTGCCTTTGTCTGGAAGGTACTTTTCCTTACTTTTTTACTATTGTGGTCTCAGGATCTAATACACCTGAGTCGAGATATTGGAAAAGTTATTTGTGACTATTGTTGCTATTAGGGCCTTTTTAGTGGTGTGTTTACGATCGTATATTTCCTGGGAAGGTGTGGGTAGTCAACTAGAGATAGAAACTCAAAGTGGTTGAGAAAATCCCTCATCGATGGACAAGAATTCAAGGAATTCAAATTGAAGAAGAGGTAGGGATCAATGCTCCTCCTCATCCGCTTAGGCATAGACTTAACAAATACGACACTTTCTATTGACTGGTCTAGTTGAGATCGTAAATACATAACCCACATAAATGAACTCTTGTAATCCATAGGTTGTTACCGTGTCAAATATTGGAGCTGAGGATTTCACTCATCCTTTCAACTCTCCATTAAATGGGCCTCATGCTCTAGTTGTTGTGAAACTTCTAGCTCTTCGATCAAACTTCATTAATAATATCCCTCGATAGTGGACCATAATGGAAGGAACTTTAGAAGTGTTTGTGTCAGTATTCCAATAAAATCCCACGTCGACAATATTCATCGAAGGGATATTTCCTCCTACTATCTCTAACCAAATGACGAGTGTGGTTCACTCCACCTTGCCCACCTCAATAAGAAACTTTTCTCTGTTAATCCTTGGTTCCACTCACTCTTTGAATGCAACCATATCGTTACCTTTGACAACCAATGTTTTTTGTTTGGTATGTCACCCATGAGCATGCAAAGAATCTTGACAGGTTCCCAGTCATTGACCCAAAATTCCAACATTGGTGTGGGGAGTTCATTTATCGCCTACCAAGTTGTTCCTTGGGGTGGAGGTCATATTTCTCCATTGTTTCCCTCTATTAGGAGGAATTCATTCCTAAATTTTGGCCGTAAAACTTTCACGGGATGGGGTGGTTCTATGAGTAGTGAATTTCAATCCACTAGCATGCCATCTACTTTGACTATGTTCACGCTATACGGTGGGTTCACAAGTAATCCTTTCAACTCATCTATGATGCCAAAAGGGGTCAAACCATTCCATGGTCAATGGAATCCCATGCAAGGCTCTTTTCCCTCACATGATATGTTGCAAGGGGGAAACCCCTTTCTCAGTCAAAATTTCCCCATGTAAGGATTTTTTCCTTCACTTAACCAGGACCAACATGGTTTCATCCAAATATATGTCCCATCCACAAACTCTTCCTGGAAACCTGGTGCCAGTTTCAATCTAGGAATATCTTTTCATGCTAGGGTTTGTTAATCCTATGTTTTGTGCCTCAATGACGCATCCTAGACTAAATTTTATGGAAACCCTTCAATTGTTATATTTTTCCAAGTTAATGAATGATCCTATTTTTCATAAACCTACTTGGCCTTTGGTTCCTACAAAACGACCCTTGGATATACAAAATTTGAATGTAATAATGGTGAAGACCCTGGAGACTATGTGACAAAATTTCATTTATGTTTATCCTCTAATTCATTGAACGACGACTCCATTCGGTTACAGTTATTCCATCATACCCTTACAGTAAGCACTTCCAAATGGTACATAGAGCTCGAGGTGTAAAAGTTTGGAAATTTTGGTGATCTAGCCATGGTATTTCTTAACCATTTCCAATTATTGGTCCAGTATGATGCTGGCACATGGATTTTGGATAATTTTGAACAAAATAAAGTCACTCACATTTGGGATCACATTCAGGAATGGAGGATATGGAAAAGTTTGATTGAGGACATTGTTCCTTCAGAATGTTTTTTAGAATGTTCCTGAAGTCGTTACTTCCTTATATTTCTAAGGACGTCATGAATTCAAGAGTGTTCACAGAGGAGAAAGAAACCTTTAGATCAAAATAGTTAGAGCTCATTTACTCTCAATCAGGCATGCTCTATGATATAATTCTAGACACAACAAGATTGACAATTGACTTGGCAAAAATGAAATCAGGACTGCATGATGATGGAATTGTCGGTTCTTCGCAAAGAAAATTCAGAAATATGATTTCTAATTAGATGCATCAGTTGTTGATTCAACAAATTGCATCTGATTAGACCCCTATTTTGATCAATCATACCACTCAGTCATTGGTTGTACACAATGTGCATTCGATGACTCCAAAGGGTCCTCAGTAACCTAGAGAAAAAAAAAGGGAAAGGGAAAGAAAATTGGTGGGGCAAATGATAAAAAGGAAGGTTAAAATGTTGAGGAGGAAAAGAAAAAAAGAGAAATGTAATGTTTCCTTGCAATCTTTGAAAATAAGATCACCTGACTCACCTCTACCCCAAAATCGAGGAATCCCAATGCTTGTCAATGCAACAACAAACTACTATTTTGACAAACCCATTTCCGCAAGGATGGAATTTGACACAGGGTACTTCCTTGACACCTAATATGCATGGGCGTAATCATGGTACCCCCATGTCATAATCTGGAACATCGAACATCTATATGTTGATGTCCAATCTTAATTTACAAAGCAGATCCAGTGATTACGAGAATATTGAGTCTGAAAAAAAGGATAAGGACTTACTAGAACCATCAAACTCTCTCTGTATAGAGAAACTTATGGTAGACCCACTTCCTTGCATACCAAAAGGTGTGTTGAAGTAGACATCGCACAATCTGAATGCTAGAGTGGCCCAAATTAATTCTATTTTTGAATGTTTGGCCCAAATTCCTTGTGTTACTTTTGCACTGGAAGTTCTCTATAGTTTCCCATCGCAATGAAATGCATTTTTTTCTTCTTTGAGGGATTTTGAATCTTATAACTTATTTTACATCATGTTTATCACTTATAACGTCAAGCCTCACCTTCCATATCTTGTTTTGTTTCAAATTATATTGTTTTAAACCATGAAGTCATGTTCAAAACATATATTTTACACTATGGTGGATGAAGGCGCTTCAGCATGTGTCATGTCATTACCATGTTAAAGAGATATCAACTCACCTAAGTTATATCTATATCCTAATTTTCTTACAACATTTGATGGAAATTCATTTAGACCAAATGGGATTATCCCTTATTTCCCCATGCAATTGGAGAGACAAATCGTGTGCGTCGAAGTATAAGTATCCTACACACCTCTCAACTATAATATACTCTTAGGAACAATATGGACGTGTGGCATGGTAGTTGTAGCTTCCATGGTTTTCTGAGTGTTATTTTTCCCTCATGAGGGGAGGATTGTCATTGTTGATCATTGTTAGTCACTTGGGTGGATCCTTTAGCATCAATAATATGTGCAGTTCCTTTGATTGAAGCTTCATAGCGGGAACTTGTGAATTGGGGTGTCGGGATGTATCCTTCCCTGATGGGTACCTTCAATTTTTGTGCACCATAATTAGATGTTAATTCCATTATAACTATTCCTGAACAGTCTACATTGGGGGATAATATCTTTCAAGTGATATATTTTCGAACTTCTTACTACTACTACATATTTTCGAAGATATGTGGACTCTTCCTCATCCCTTGACTTTGGGGGACATATTGGAACATACCAAAATGGAAATTCCATTTTCTATAGCCAATATATCTTATAAAGACATTCAACAAACTACTAAATATGAATATATGTCTCCTACCTCAGTGGAGGAAGAGGATCTTGTTTTAGAGCCTGTATGGGCTCTTAATTCTTCTAACTCTCATGATTTCTTGGAAATCATCCTCCCTTTGGATGAGGCGATCCTTGAGGCAATGGCAAGTCCTAAGAGTCCTTGAGAAGACTTACATAATAGGTCTTGTTTCCTTCCTAACTTGAGGCATGTAGAGAAAAGAGAATTTCTTTCGACCATGATTGGATATGTTGATCATC
Source organism: Picea glauca (assembly GCA_000966675.3). Classification (NCBI taxonomy): domain Eukaryota; kingdom Viridiplantae; phylum Streptophyta; class Pinopsida; order Pinales; family Pinaceae; genus Picea; species Picea glauca. The sequence goes on from JZKD02S0233684.1 coordinate 884,280, forward strand.
CATTCAACCCTCTGGAAACACACGGTATATATGTTGAGGGGAACATGGAAAATATTTCGAGGAATATCCCGATCAATATCTCCAAGACCTCGGATGTGGTGGAAAATGTTTTCGTTGGGGTGGATTGTTTTCCATAATATATCCATTCATATACGACCCTTTTAAGGCATTTTGCAACGAGTTTTCTTGGTCTTATTAGGAAATGTTAGATATTGATCCTGAGATTGTCCATCATGAGATTCAAAATTATACAAATGCTAAATCGGTTCAACAAAATTTGTGACCAGTGAACCTTAGGAAAGCAGAAGAAATTAAGGATGAGGTGGAAAAACTTCTTAAAGCATGCTTTATCTAGCTATTCATGTTGACGGGATGGGTATCCAACTCGATTCCAGTCAACAAGAAACATGGTACAATTCAAGTGTTCATGGATTTCAAAGATTTAAATAAATTATGTCCTAAAGATAACTTTCCTACACCATTATCAATCAAATTCTTGAATAATGTGCAGGAAGTGAGATTTTCTCTTTCATGGATGGTTTTTCTAGTTATAAACAGATACAAATCCGGCCCGAGGACCAACATAAGAAATTTTTTATTTTTCCTTGGGGAACCTTTGCATACAATAAAATTCCCTTTGGCCTAAAAAATGTCGGAGACACTTTTTAGTGGGAAATGATGTTTTCTTTCCATGATCTCAAATACATAGTGGAGGATTATATGTATGATATTACAACTCACTCTTTTAAGAGGGAGCAACATCTATTACATATTTTTCTTGTCTTTGAAAGGTGTCGGCATTATCGAATTAGATTGAACCCTCACAAGTGAATTTGTTGTGTCACTTCAGGGCATCTTTTGGGGTTTATATTGTCAACCAAAGGGATCATGGTTGACCCTTTGAATGTTAAGGAAACACTGCAATTGCTTCCCCTGCATACAATACATCAACTTCATTTCCTACAAGGAAAGGTAACTTTACTTTCGAATTTTGTACCAAAATATGTTAATATCACAAAAGGCTTTATGCACCTCTTGAAGTTAGGAGTCCCTTTTTTCTGGGATGAATTGATACAATGTTCATTCGATGAGTTGAATAAATCTCTAATTTCTACCCCAAAACTTAGTTCTATCGACTATAATAGATATTTCCTATTGTATCTAGCAACAAGGGAATCCTCTATCGACATGTTCTTAGTTCAAGAGGATTATGAGATAAATGAGAACATCATATTTTATCTAATCCATGGATTGGTTGGTCCTGAAATAAAGTATTCACATGTTGAAAAGTTGGCACTAGTATCCTTTCATGTTGTTCATCATCTTCTACATTACATTTTCTTGCGCAAGACAACTATTTTCGCTAACATTAATCTGTTTCAATATATGTTGACTCGGTGGATAATCAGAAGGAAGTACAACAAGTGGATTTTTTTTTGCAAGATTTTATTTTGGATTTTGCTTCTTCCAAATCCAGTAATTCCTTAGTATTCATTGAGATGATGTTGGAGTTTCCAACAAAGGAGGAGGATGGCGTAGTTATTGACCCATTTTTGGATGAGAATATTTTCCTCATCTCGTCATCTGATCCTTGGTATGGATATATCATCATATATCTATAGAATATGAAGTTTCCTTCACATTCTTGGTATGGATGACGACGGATTCACCACACGATGAAGAACTATATCATTATTGGTGACAATTTGTATTGTTGAGGGGTAGATTCAATTCTCCATATCTACCTCACTCATGAGGAGGTAGAGTTGGTTTTGAATGATTTCCATAGTGGAGCATGTGGAGGTCATCTGCCTTGGTTGGAAACAACACAAAATATTTTTCATGTCATATACTTTTGGCTAACGATCTTTAAAGATTGTGTTGAAGTGGTCAAGAAGTGTCACCCCTGTCAAGTATTTTCTAAAAATATGCATGCACATCCAAATCCTATGTTTCCCTTCATTACCATTGGTCTCTTCACCAAGTGGCAGGTTGATTTTATGAAATGTCACATTGTTTTAGTCAAGGGGCATCACTATATCATAGTAGTTGTAGACTATTTTACGAAGTGAGAAGAAGCCATGTTGACGTTTTATACTGATGGTGAAATCATAGAGCTTTTCATGTTTAATTAGGTCATAGATAGGTTGAGAGTTCTACAATAGATTTTCATTGACCATGCTAGCCACTTTCATAACCACATGATGTCAGAAATAGCATCAAAACTGGGTTTTAGGAAAGATCACTCGTCTCCTTACTATCCTCAGGAAAATGGTCACGTTGAAGTTGTTAATAAATCCTTGAAAACCATTTTGTGAAGAAATATCAATGTGAGCAAATAAAATTGGCATTTGATGTTATATATGAAATTATGGGCCTAACAAACCTAATTCAAAACTACAATGGGATTCTCTCCCTTTCAACTTGTTCATGGGGTTGAAGATGTTTTTTCCTATTGAATGTGAAATCCCTTCACTTAATATTGCTATAGATCTCCTCCCTGACAATACTGAACTAGAAGAGAACCTTGTTTACTTGGAACATCTTAATGAGCAATGTCGATATGTTGCTATAGAAAATGAGGCACATAAGAAGTGTGTCAAGGATAAATATGATAAATGTTTGCACCCCAGAGTCTTATATGAAGGGGACCTTGTGTTGGTCTATGACGAGGACAAAGCCGCCTTGGGGGAAGGTAAGTTTAATCCATTTTTTCATGGCCCGTTCATTGTGAGATTTTCCCTATGGAAAGGATCCCATGAAATTGAATATTTTGAAGGAAATATGCTTTCGGATCCCAGAAATGGGCTCTACCTTAAGAATTATTATGCTTAAGTTGTCACACCTAGGCCTCCTTGTAAATTTTGTACATTTTTTGAGTTATTGGTAGTGTATATTAGTTGTCTTTGTTAGTTGTGCTTATGGTGCTTCTGCTTGGTTGGAGTATGTCATGATATTCTTCTACGTTTGTAGGGTTCATTGATCACACCATCCATCACACTCAGAACTTGTCTTCCGCCGCTTGGGTGATATATTCATCCACAGTTCAATTGCTTGCTTCAGTAGGTGCATGTCTTGACCCTTGCACCAATAATTTGGTTGAGTATAGCATTGTTATTGAACTGCTTCGTGACACTATTGTGAATCACATTCGGTCCTTAGTAATTTATTTAGAAACTTATTTGGTAGTATCCCAACTAAACGATGAATATCGTGTTGACAATCCTATGCTACATCATTGTTTCTTATGGGTACATTTCTTGGAGTGTTTTTTTTATCATATTACTAGTGTTCATGTTCCAAGATTTTCTAATTATTTAATTGATGCATTTGATAACTACATGTTAGATTGGAATTTATATCATTCACAATGAAACAGAAGCATAAAAAATTATATTTGTATATAATCACATCATTTTCACATTATCACTAATATAAAAATTATCATATGTGTATATATATCATCATCATCGTTCATCAAATAAAAAAGTGGATCATGCTTCAAAAAAGGCTTTTACGCATTGGTTTTCCTCTATCAAGACCGATAATACAAAAATATATGATCTCCCAATCATGGTCTTGAGGGCCCTAACCTTCCCTCAACATGTCTCTCATAAAACACAACAGCGTTGGCTAGACGCCAAAAGAGTCGCACCCAAGCCCGTGGTATCCCAACTGCATGTCACTGAATGTGATCCGACAAATCCTCAATCTGTACCATTGGCACTAGGTGCACCAATCTATCCAGATTCCTATGGAAGTTATTTAATACTCGTTTGACATCTCTGCATGGTTTTTCATATCGACCATGTTGACCATGCAAAGGAAATCTGTCAAGATGTATGGGTCCCACCTCTTCATGATTAGACAATCATGTTATTAGCTTAAGCCACACAAAAATATTTTCTTTTGTTCAATCTTAAAAATATAAAAAATAAATAATTCAAAAAGAAAAAGTCTTATACCAATATCTCTATAGGCCATGTTAGGAGGTAGGGGCATTTCTGGGTCATTGCGATAATCGATCACTGCATGGGGATAATCCTCAATCACAACTACTCGACACTCCCACCAAGCAAATAATGCATCATCCTAGGAATCACCTAAGTGTCCTCCTCCTTAACTAGGGATTAACTCATTCCACCATTCCATCTTTCCATATATAACATAGTGTGGATGGATTTGCACTATTGGACTCATCATAGGTACTCTCTTGAAGAAAAAGAATCACAAGATGCTTCCAAAGTGGAAGTTCTTCAGTTTTCGCTGATTACACCATGTTAATTGGGCTTTCATGTATGTCAAAAGTGTAGTACTCCAATCATAGAGTATAGGCCTCAAGAATTACCATGCATACTACATAAATATCCTTGAATTTTGGTGTAATGAAGAAGATCCATAAATATAGGAAATCATCAATACAACAATCTTCAAACCAAGTTTTTTCTATCTTCCTTATTGGCAGTTGACTCTCAACCTTTTCTATCTCAGTGGAAGAATACAAAAGAATGTATTCATTGATTGCCAAACTATTTTATCCGTTTCCCTTCAAATTTACTACATCTCCTTGACGAGACAACTGAGTAAGGAAATCCATGTCTTCTATTTCAATCCTTAACGATTGGCCTCTGATCATGAAGGCATCTACTTCAGGTTCCCAATAATCAATGAGAGTTTTGAGAAATTTATGTTGTTCCCTAATCCCATTACAACAAAAAAAATTATAAAGTCCATTGTTAAGTAGAGTCTCATACACCTTCGCATGAAATTTAAGAAATAGTTCTACACTCAAGAAATCTTCAAAATAAAAAATTATGGATGAAATGAAAGAGGTGGAAGTAATCTCTTACCCGGTCCAAGTGGTGCTGAACTTCTGGCTCTGTGCACTCTGTACCAATCCTCGAATGTTCAAAGGGTAAAAAGGGTTCCCAATGCTCTAAATATGGTAAAAAGTAAAATGACATTGTAAAAATGAGTTTTTCACCTATTTTAACCTTTTTTCCATATTTGTGTCTAAAGGTTTACCCCCTTTTAACATTTTACATTGTCTAGACTAATGAAATTCCATGGAGATGTTTTTCTTATGTAGTTATATTTGGCAGATATCTTTTCAACAAATATTATTATATTTAGTGGCATTTTTTTTACTTCTTCAATAGGTATTGTGCTCTTTACAGGGATTGATACGAGAATGATCTTTTAATCACTGTGGTTGAGTTATTTTTGCATGTGTTTATTAACCATTTAAGAAGCCATTGAAAGAGGATGAAGAGAAGAGAATTATATCACAGCCATAAACTCATATACAGAACTGAACATAAGAAATAAGAAAAGAAAACCATAACAAGAGAAGTGATAACGGAGTTCGACACAAAATTGCCTACGTCTCCGGGCCTTTGTCTCAGTGGGGGAGGCTTCTTTATTAATTATTCAATGATTTAAAATTACAGAAAAAGTGCATAAAATGTATCTCATACCGGTCTCATTGTGTTATGCTCGACCTCAGAAATCCAACACAACTGACGACATTGAAAAAGACTGAGTGTAGCTCCCAGAAATGACCCGCAAGCGTCTGCTCCTCAACAACTTCCCTACATAAAAATGTCTTTGGCTTGGCTTTGCTTCAGAATAAATATGATATAAATACCCTCATGGCCTCAAATAGGCCTTGGTTTTATAGATCTAAAGTTGGTTATTCATCCCCAACTTCCTCACAAAATCTGGGCTCAAAAAGAGTCCAATATCTTCCAAAAATGGCCAAAATCCACTATTACAGGCTTAAAAACAAATAAAAAATCCAAACTATAATATAAAAACCCATTTTATGAAATAATAAAGGGCCTATCCCCCTAGACTGGCATGTGCCCCATATTAATGATCATATGGTTAATTAGGTGGCCAAGCTCCAGCCCCCTTTCTTGTAGTCATAGGTCATGTGGCAATAACCCATATAACCGTGCCTTTAAAACGTGCCAACAAACAAGCGATTAAGGCTCGAGCTTATGGTGGAACGGTGCTATAACTGGGCATTGGTGTTTATGCAGTGGTACCCACCCCTTTACACTATGGTTACATGAAACATATAAACCGTGGGCTAGAGCTTAGCCCCAGGCCCTTTTCGCCCTCCATTTATTTAGCACACAATAAATAATATAATGTGGATTTTATACAACAAGCAACACTTGGGCGCGTTGGTATTCAGACCTTTAGCAAAGTTCTTTCCCTGCCATTAGGTCTTGGGGTCTAACCCCATGAGCTCCATCACATTTTTTCCATTCAAACGATCGATCCAACCATCGGGTGCCATGTGGAAGCCCAATTCTGGGCCACGTGGCACTTCCTTATTCACCGGAAACTGATGCCACTTGTCAACTTGCTATTGGTCCATGTCCCTGTCTAGTCACCCCATTTCTGTGCTGCCACATGTCACTATGCTTACATCAACATGGTGATGTCATGTTGATGTCAACATCAACTTTTTGCCAGTTTGATTGTTTGACTTTTTAGTTGTTTGGAAAAACGATCAAAGTACGATAACACTCGCATACAATGTCTATTTGAGAAAATAAATATATGGATGGAATCAACATGATGAGACGGTCACAATGGAATTGCTTTCGTCCGATTCTGAGAACTTTCATTTTTTAGCCTTTTCTGCACCTGGGAAGCCTCCTGGATCCGATTCTGGATCAGGGATATAGGTTAGGTTTCATTCCACCTGCATTTTTTAATTTATCTTTATCGATCACATCCTTTCCCTAGGTTCAACCCCATTCATTGCGACATTATTCCTTCAAGATTCTTTTAAAATTTAATTTACTGATGGTAGAAATTACCTCTTCATGGGTTCCCTAGTTAGCACCTCACTAACCATTTTTCCACCCATGATGAAATTTTCTCATAGGATAGGAATCCCTTAATAGTCCCACCATGAATTTGTGTTGAAGATTCATATCTTGTTCTCATCTATTGATGGTCAATTACCCATCGGGATTCCAAAATATTTTTGTTAAGTTGTATTTGCATTGCATATCTATCTCTTGTGTTCTTTGGGTCTAATGTTATCTTCTTCTTCTTCTTGCGATGTAGCCAATTTTATGCATTCTCGAAAAGTTACCATCCTTGCAATACTATCCTTTGCGACTTTACACCTATAGCCCTAGAGGAAAATTTACCCCGAGTGTCCATATCCTGCACATGCTTCCTTGCGTTGAGCATAGGTATGTTCCTTGCACTTGGAACTAGTTTTCTTTTCTGTGACACTCATTTCCTCCACTACATCACAAAATTATTTTATTCCATTTTAGGATTTATAATATGATGAAGAAAAATAAATAAAAAAACCAAATGAAGGATGGGAATGATTCAAAATATTTTATACATGGAAAATACTTATGTCACCCTTGAACATAGCACAATATTATGAGTATTTACCTCATCATTGGGTTAGTATGGATTTATAAGGATGTTTTTATCATTTTCAAGTAAAGTCTCACATGACTGGTTATTTTTCCAGTCATACAAAGCGTTTGTTGAGACCTCTTGTCTCACAAACATACCCTAGTTTATAATCAATGTTGCCTAACTCACATTTTTTGTCATGTTTCTGTTTAAGGGAAGTCATCCTATGTCATCCATTCTACATAAAACTTTGACTTTTCAAGTTGGCCTTCCTATGTAACTCATGTATCTCTCAACTTCACAAGTATCTTTGTATCATAATCATTCTAGTATAGAAGGTCCCCATTGAATTATTATTGGTGGGTCTACTCTTATCCACTATGACACATTTCTCTGAGAGTATGACCTACAATTTCACCCTGGGCCTATTTAAATCATTGATGGGTAACCTTGCACTCAGCAGATGAAAAACAATCATTGATCAGTAACTAAGAGGTTTCCCTTGTGTTCAACATCAACAACCATTATCACACATAAGTATTTTTGCGGTACCTTGGTTTCCATTTGACCCCATTGGTGGATTCCTCATATTTTTCAGTAGTGTCCATCATTGGATACTATTCAAAAAGTCTCTACCATGTGATTTCCATTTGGCGCATGTCAGAGTTGTATCTTGGTGTGTATCTTTCAATATATTTTTCTAAGTCCTTCCCAATATTTGGCATTCTACTACCCCTCGCGTTGGATGATGGAGGATGCCTCAATTCCTTCCTTCCAATGGATCTCTTTGTTAGGATATGATCCTAACCCCTCTTCACGGGTCATTAGTTAGTAGGATATGTTTTCTATGTAATAAAGTCCGACATTAGTTAATAAGGCCTAATAAATAAAAGGAGAATAATTCAATGTAAGAAGACCTAATATATGCTTCTTCTTCTAGATATATATTCCTCTAGAAGTTTCCTTAGAAGGTAGAATTAGTATAAATAAGAGTAGGGGGTATTGGATATTTTGTCTTGGAGATTATTGTAATAGACTCTGCTCTACTGGAGGTTTCCCCCTCAAAGAGGAAAGTGAACATTTACATATTAATAAAGGTATTATTTTTGGTGTTATTCTGGTATTGATCCAGCTATAATCTTGTTTTTATTATGTTCGACACACCGATTACACTAAGAGGGGGGTTGAATCAATCTGAGGGATATTTTTTCACTTCTCACAAAACTTTAGTTAGCAATAACCATTCAAGACATCATTACTTATTACTTCCATTCATACTTAGTTTCTTGCATGTAAATATATCACAATTACATACATTAACAATAAATAGTTATGCACCATCACAATAAAGAACACAAGGAACACAAAACATATGTATAAGTTTATTTTGTATTACGAACTACAATCCTTGGGTTTGATCAGAACCAACTCCAAGAGAGCACCAAATCTAAATGCAAAACCCATCCTGTGTATCCTAGAACCAACCGAGATGTGAGGAATCCAACCCTCAAGTACAAGACCCAACTTGTAGACATAAAACAATCTGTCAATCTGTACCAACATTCTATACCAACACAAGTGCATAAACTATGCACAACATGTCACAACAACCTGTCACCTCAAACTATCTCATCAATATCATCATCCAAATCTTATCTGTAACTCTGTAACATACCTGGTGTATGTGATCACAGACCTGCAAACCTTCCTTAACTTCAAAAACAAGAAACTAGCATTTTCATAAAACTTTACTTTAGTATCACATGACTAATTTTGGATTAGTCAACAACCCTAACTTGAAACAATCATAACTTTGTATATGTAATGATTAAAGTTCAGAAAATGGTACAAAATGTTCTTCAATGTCTTTTCTAGAATTCCTCCAGGTTTCACTGCTTGGAACCTCCCAGAAAAAGAGTTATAGAAAAAATGGCATACCTTGCTGAATTTTGTCTTATTCTAGAGAGTGCAATTGTACAACATGCCCCACATGGAATATTTTCTATATATATCTGAATATTGTATACATACTAGTGAATATAATCTAACCCATACATTAAGTATTACTGAATTTGGATCTGTTACGAAGAATTTATGACATTTTTACCCGAAACACCTGTTATAGACTAGATTCAGGACTAGCCACAAACTCTATTTTCCATGGAGTGTAACTCCAAAAATAAAATGAACCACAAGCTGAAATTTTTATCATGGTTACTTGGATAGGTTTTAACTTTTCTCAAATTCCTAGAGATATTTCTATCTGAATCATTGTAGAAAAAAAATTATTGCAAAAATAGTGAGATGACCTGTAAATAACATACATTAGAAAGAATCATCAAAATACTTTATCCTCCCTTGAATTTCGACCTTCTTTACTTCACCTTCCCTCTGAAATTTTCCTTAGATATCCTTTGGTTACCTCAATCACTTGTAAATATTCAATATTCTCAAATGGATACTAATGGGAGACCCTTGCTCTCTTATTTATACTCTCCAAGTAGCTTCCTCTAGAAGTATCCACTTAATCACTTTGTCCTCTTAACCACTTTGTCCACTCAGCCACTTTGTCCACCTAGCGATTTTTTCCACTTAACCAACTTTTCCCACTTAACCACTTTGTCCACTTAGCCACTTTGTCCACTTAACCACTTTGTCCACTTAGCAACTTTTTCCACTTAACCAACTTTGTCCACTTAGCCACCCTGTCCACTTAACCACATTGTCCACTTAACCACTTTATCCACAAATAGTAAAATCTCAAATTCTAGTTGCAAATAATTTATTTTTAATTGTTTTCTTATGTCAACCACTTAACCCATGAATAACCACTTTGACTAGTCAACTTATTCTAGGCGCTTATAGAATAATTTGACTTATTCAACCTTCGAGAGGCTTCTAGATAACTTATGAGGGTTCTCCAACTTCGCATGGCCATAACTCTTTAACCATGAGGAGTTATGTGACGTTCCACATATCACCAGAAAAAAAACATGACATATACTATCCATATGGAATAGTTTCTCTTGCAAATTCACTAATATTCATTACATTATTCCTTAATCAAACTTGGGTTCCCTAACCACACTGTTGGGCTACCTAACCATTTGGACTTCACAAAGCATCTTCCTGTGAGGGATTTCACCATAAGGGGACCACTTTGAGAAATTTATCCAAGGGAATCTTCCCATGAGGGATTTCAACCTAAGGGGACCACTTTGGAGTTTATCCATTTGGTTATTCCTATCAACCATGACAAGACAATAATGACCAACCTTCACATCATCTCTTCTATACATCAATCCATGAAAATACATCACTATGAAACCACTTTACATATTTTACATCAATTACATCTATGATAACATAGGCCACAAATCAATACATCAATGATACTATTACAAGACATCAACTATTTGAAATCAATGACAACATAATGCAACAATCTCCCCCTTTGGCATTGACGAAAATACCAACATTGATATCAAAACCAATCATTGATGGCAACATGTAGAAATTGCATTGTTCTTCATGAATAGTCATCTCAATCACATCAATGTGACTATCTCTCCCCCTTTGAAATCAACAGAAAAGGGTAGTTCAGTCCTTAGGGCTAGTCCCCCTTCCTGAACTCTCCTTGGGGTTGTTCCCCTTGTCTAGATTCCTTTGATATTACTCTGAATAATTTCTCCCCTTTTGAACAAAGGATATCACTCTGATGTAATGTTGAATACATATATGTCAAGCTCCCCCTGTGGCCATCGTTCCCCTTGGAAACATGCCTTTGTTCTCTCTCTCCAAGCATCTATCTCTTTATCCTGCATCTAATAAATATCTCCTCTTGGAATCATGGAAATAAGAATGAATCCTCCTATGGGTATTTCTCCCCCTATCATCTCTGCAAGATGAACAATATGCTACCACTGCAATCTACTTCTGCTGCAAATTCTACTACTCAAGTGAAACATAGATCAATTGCTCAAGAATGATCTTCTCTTTCTATGATGATCCTTGGACTTGTGCATGCATCAAATGCGTGGCATACCATACATCATGAAGCAAAATATATGTCAACAATGAATAGAGAATCATTAAGAAAACATCAACCATGTACATCATGTGCCATACTATGTGCCAACCATGCACAATGCCCATGTACATCAACCATGTACATCATGTGCCATATTGTGTTCCAACCATGTACAATTCCCATTTACATCAACCATGTACATCAATACCATTTAATATACCATAATATATCATCAATGGAGTGTATCAACCATATTCCACGAACATGTGCCAATTGTGTACCAACCATATGCCTCTACCAACATTCCAACCATGTGCCTCAAACAAGTTTCATATCACTCATGATATGCCTCTACCATGAACCAAGTGCCAAAACCATGTATCTCAACCATCAATGTATCAACCAAGCATCATAACAAGTGTCTCAACTATATAATCACATATATCATGTACCAAAGCAAGTGCATCAACCATGCACCGAACCTCAACAAGATGAACTACAATCAAGATGTTTTTCCATAGATGTATGTCATATCAACAATAAACCATGTGTCAATCATATTTCTAGCAAGTGCCTCTAAAAATGTACCACATATGTACTAATCACGCTTCAACTATAGATCAAGCTATGAATCATCAATGATGTACATCATAACCAACTCATTAACTCATCAACTACATGTCCCAATATGTAGCTCAACCACATTCCAAATGCATGCACCAAGACATCCAACAAATATGCCTCTAACAATACATCATAAGATATATCAATGGATCTCACATATGTACCAGCCATGCACCATGACATATCTGCCTCAAAAACCATTCACTACAATAAGTGCTAAGCATCCAATAAAACATGTACTATGTGTGTCCCTCAATAGATCAATGATATATATCTAGATAACATCACATCAACATGAATTGTCTCATAAACAACATGCTATATCATCACTGAAATAACCAACACTATTCCTCAACAGTAAATGTCTCATTACACACTCTAGGGTTAGTACCATGAATCCAAGATATACTTTCAACACTCAACCATATGTCATCACCATACATACATCCAATACACATCCCAACATATAATCATGAAAAGATGAAATAAACCATGTCAAACCCTCCAAAACAAAGTTATACCATCAAATGAGGCTGCAACTCATAGCCTTCTTTTCCAAGGCTTTTACCACAAGTATGCGGCCTATTATATAGACAACTCATGTATGTATGCGACCATTATATAGGTCACCTCATGTATTTATGCTACTTCTCCCACAGGAGCCCACGTATGCTTTAGAAAACATCAAGCTTGAGCTTGCCTCATGGCTGCCCTTTTGTTCTGGTTGTTCAGTCTTGTTCATCCACTTCTGAAGGTGTCCCATCTTCTTATAACTTGAGCTTTGAGATTTCATCCTTTAAAAATTGTCTTCCTTCCTATATTCATGTGTTCTTCTTGTCATGCTATATGAAGCACTTCTCATGGACTGTCTTCTTGTGTTCCAACAATCCTGGGATTTGTGGCCAAACCCACTACAACTGTAGCATCTCATGGTGTGACAATGAGAAGCAACATGTCCCACTTGATTACATCTCCAACACCTTAGGTTGTTATGAAACCTTCCATTATATTTCCTTGCATAATGTTTGCAATCCAAATCTTTTTGACCATATTCATTACATGAGTACCAGTGACCATGAAAAACATTTTCATACCTTTTCTTGGGTGTCCATCTTGAAGCTGTCTCTCTTCTGAATTTTCTTTGAGCTGTAAAGATGGATTCTTTATGTCTTCATTGCTTTGTTCTTTTGAAATTTTCCTTCTTTATGTAGATGGTTGACTTGCAGCATTATTTCCACCTTTTGAGAATTAAGGACTTACCTCATTCTTTTTAGAAGTGATAGCTTCAAGATGTATAGCTTCCTTGTTGCATATAAGACCCGATTTATCATTTGGAGATCTTTGGATATCTAGGATCGCATCCAAGATTGTTGAGTTGTTCATAAACTTGATGTGAGTGTTTTCCTTCTCTACTTTCTTTATAAGATCAATAACTTGAGCTTCCAACTTATGGCACGACTCTTCCTTTTCATTTACTTGATTCTTCAATAGTTCCTCTATTCTTTTGGCTTCTTCAATTTTGGTCTTAAGATTGACATTAACTTCAAGACATTTTCTAAGATCATCATATAACTTCTTATTTTCTTCTATTTCATTCTTTAGTCTTTTGAACTCTTCTTCTTTTTCTTTGATCATTTTATTTAGTGCCATGGTATATCTTAGGTACTTTTCTAGGACTTCCTTGGTGTATTTTTCACTATACTCAAAAGAAATTGAGTAATGTCCTATTTCACTGCTAACATCATCTAACTCAGATAAAACTTTATCTTTAAGCTTCAACAAATCTTCCTCTTCATCTATAGTATAACTATCATCTGATTCTACACAAACTACTTCTAGATTTTCTTCTTCACTTGTAGAGAAACTTTCAACATCATCACACTTAGAATTATTGCAATCAAAGTATTTTGGAGATTCTTTACCTTCGTTGTTCTTTATGGAATTGTCTTTAGTGTTTTCATTTTTTCCTTGATATGTCTTCTCTAGCTTCAACCATAGATCCTTAGCGGAAGTACATTGTCCCATGCTTTCTTTGATAGAACTTGAGTGTCCATTGAAAATGATCTTGAGAGCCAATGCATAATTCTTATTTTCTTCCTTTTGAGCTACAAACTTTGACTTATTCTTCAAGCGAATTGATCCACCAATAGTTTTTTTCCAAACACCTCCTCCCTTTTCTTTCAAATACTCGTTCATATCTATTCTCCATGCCGAATAATTTTTATCATCAAAGATTGGAACTTCGTCATCTGTTTGTGTGTCCATGGATCTCCTCCAAGATTGTTAAGGCTTACAATGAAGGCCTTCTCCGATACCAATGGTTGGGCACACCAATCACATTGAGAGGGGGGTTGAATCAGTGTGAGGGATATTTTTTCACTACTCACAAAAATTTAGTCAACAATCACCATTCCCAACATCATTACTTATTACTTCCATTCATACTTAGTTTCTTTCATGTAAATATATATAAATTACATGCATTAACAATAAATAGCTATGCACCATCACAATAAAAAACACAAGGAACACCAAATATTTGTATAAGTTTATTTTTTATTACAGTCTACAATTCTTGGATTTTATCAACACCAACTGAAATAGAGAACCAAATCCAAGAGAGTACAAACTCTCAATGCAATACCCATCGTGCGTATCTCAACACCAATCGAGATGTGAGGAATCCAAACCTCAAGTATAAGACCCAACTAGTAGATACAAATCAATCTGTCAAACTATAGCAACAATCTATACCAACACAAGTGCATCAACTATGCACAACCTGTCAAAACAACTTGTCACCTCAACCTTTCTCATCAATATCATCATCCAAATATGATAAGTAACTTTGTAAAAAACCTAGTGTATGTGATCACAGACTTGCAAGCCTTTCTTAAATTCAACAACAAGAAACTAGCATTTTCATAAAACTTTACTTTAGTCTCGCATGACTAATTTTGGATTAATCAACAACCCTAACTTACAACAATCATAAATATGTACCTGTAATGAATAATGGTCCGAAAATGGTACAAAATTTTCATCAGTGTATTGTCTATAATTCCTCCAGGTTTCACTTCTTGGAACCTCCCAAAAAAGGTGTTATATCAAAAATGGCATACCTTGTTGAATTATGTCTTATTATAGAGAGTGCAATTGTAGAGAATGCCCCACATGGAATATTTTCTGTATATATCTAAAAATATTACACAACATACTACATACTATAATCTAACCAATACATTTGGTATTACTAAATTTGTATATGTTACTAAGAATTTATGACGTTTTTACCCAAAACACATGTTTTAGACTAGTTTCAGGACTAGCCACAAACCCTATTTTCCACGGAGTGTAACTCCCAAAATACAATGACCCATAAGCTGAATTTTTATCACAGTTACTTGGACATGCTTTCTCAATAGCCTACATATTTCTCTATCTGAATCATTATAGAAAAAAAGATATTTTTAAAATGGTGAGATGACATGTAAATAACATACCTTAGAAAGCATCATCAAAATATTTTATCCTCCCTTGAATTTCGGCCTTCTTTACTTCACCTTCCCTCTGAAATTCACCTTATTTCTCCTTTGGTTACCTTAGTCAATTTTAGATATTCAATATGCTCAAATGGATACTAATGGGAGACCCTTGTGTTGATGGGTCCTAAATCCCTTTAACTCAACAACAGGAACCAAACCCACCACCGAGGCCCAATTAGATTCTGCAGTGTTTAATAGTGGTATGGTTCTCAAGATATTGCGATCCGTCCAAAATAATCGATGGGATTTACATTTTATTTTAAAGGATTTCTCCTTCGGCTCGAATGTTCTCTTTTTGTATTTTCTATTAGGTGGGACTGATACAAGATAGGGATGGTATAAACCAACCAGGAAACAAAAATGGAAACAAACTTAACTACTGGAGAAGAGTCGAGCTTGGGATAACCCTTACACTCTAGCATGCAGACAATGATCATCTATTGTAGGCTAGTACTAATACGTTAAGAATGCAGATATTCTAATTACTGACTGAGACACAAATTATCAAAAGAAAACATACATGTGATCAACAATGGCAAGTAAAATAATTCACTCAACTCTAATCATCAATCACATAATAACACAACTATTCGTTTACATCATTAAAGAAAGAACTGTAAAACATTGCATCAGATAACTTATCAATATATTTAATAACTCTTACTCATTACTGCATCCATTCATGAGATGAAATAGGAAATAATTCTTCTCCACATACAATCATACACGCATTTGATGAAAACTAAACTTTGTCTCTAGTCCCAAAGGACTTCTCCATTAAATGGAAGCTCCAAAATAATTCTTAACAAAACCAAAATGAGATTTTCTTGCAAAAACCATCGACCCTTAACTAATCAGTCAATGCTCTTATTTATAACATAAAATTAACTAAAAATAAGAATTAAAGTGCAGATAAGAAAAACAAAATTCGCCACATGGCATTATTTCTACCAATTTTTCTAAGAGTCATCTCAAGATATCACTTAAGAGGGTGACTCTTTTCATACTCCGACCACTTCATGAACAGATCTTTGTAGGTGTTGGTGTATGGGAATCTTTGTTGTTCCATTGGGACCAAGTGAATCTCTCTTATCTCTATCTCATGTGCCCGATACTTGACTATACTGGCACTTAACTATTGCAGCATAGCTTGAGATCTGATCGGGTGCTCCATGAACTATCGCATCTGACCTGGCACCATATCTATCACCTTAGCTATTTCCTCAGCCCATAATGAGTCTTTCTTGGTGTGTGACTTGACTATGTCACGCAAGTCTAAAAATTCATTGGGCATGCCAAAATCGGGGAGGCCAATGTCTTTCATTATCCGGTTGATCTTGATCCAATTTTTCTTGCATTTGGCCCAGTTTTTCTGAATTTCCCGATGAGGTTCCTAAGCCGTTTTTTCCCAATACTCAGTTGATTTCCTGATGCGATCAAGGCTATTCTCCTTTAACACCTGAATGTTGCGTTCCTCTATATATTGATCCTGTTGGACCACACTGATGTAGTCAACTCTCTCCATGGCTTGTTGTGATTTCTCGTACCATTGCTCCATATCTTTGCACGTCACAACTGCCATGAGGGTCTCTTCCTGAAGCTCAGCTATCCTTGCTGTGAATAGGTGTCGCTCGTCTATAAATTTGTTGTAGGCCTCCTGGAACTCACTCCTTAGGAATACCACAGCCTGTTTGGTGTCATGATAGTATTTTGAGCAATGGCATAAATGTTCCAACTCCTTTAAAGAAGAAACCATCTCCTTTTCATCCCATTTAGCTATGTCCAGGGTGGCATTTGTGATCGCCATCCATGCGCCGATGAGTTCATACGTCTTAGCATGCCATGTGTTGATCATATGTTCCTCTATAGTTATGAGGATGGAGTGATCTAAAGTGATCCTCCTCTTCTTGGTGATTCTTTGGATGACAGCCTTCCTTTTTCGGTCATAAGATATGGCATGTATGTCGTCTACTTCATCCATGGGTTCGAGGATTTTTTGATCTCCCTAGATAAGTGTATTCCCTAGACTCCCAATGGTATATACTTGTTCAAGACTGGGTTCTTGAAATTCATCTCTATGTTTTGAATGCCCGACTTATGTCTATCTCTCATTGGGAGTTTGAGTACCGATTGAACTTGAGGCATCGGGGGTATGCTCGGTACTTACTTGGTCATTGGTCATGGAGATATAGATTTCCTATTGTGGAGCCTATTCCTTTTTTTCTCCCAACTCTGGCTCGTCCTTCGGGCTATTTGCTTGAGTCCCCAGTGCATTGGGCAGCTGAGTGTAGAAGACACTTTCGAATTCTTGTTCGCCCTATGGAATCCCCTGAGCTTTAGTGTCAGGAACTAGGGAAGATGTCTTCTTTGGTTCCTTTTCTTCTTCGTTATGTACCAGGGTCACAAGATATACCTCTGGGCTCTCATCGTCATCATATTTCCTTATCATCTCAATTAAGGGGTTTGATGCACTGGTCCTCCCTAATTCTCTGATAGTCTCTGGCTGAGCTGAAACACATGTCAGGGATGTGGCCGATGGAGTTGTGAATTCAGGGCCGCTTGGTCCCATCTGGATTTCATATAGCTTGTTAGTAGGGAGCCTTGCCACATTTATGATGTCTGGGTCATCTTGCAGTTGATAAATTATTCGTTGCACATGTTCTAACATAACTAACCCCCTTGCCCACGCGTCCTGAGCCTCGGGGAGACCTCTACCTTGCATTGACGATACCTAGGGAATATCTGTTGTTTTGGCCACTACCTGGGAAATTGCTCCTTCGGCCTCTATCATTTCTTCTCTAGACCTAAGGACCCCTTGAGCTGATTGTTATAGAATTGTTTCATGTTCATCGAGTCTCATGGATTTCAACCTGTTCATATTAGGGTCGACGATCTGATGATGCAGCCCTCCTCAACCCACAGGTCGAAAGGTCCATGTACATAGGATAGTTCTTCTTCCACTGGCCCGAAGAGCTCTCAACAATTGACTCTTCTATTTTCCTTTTGAGAAATCTTCACCCAAAAATAACTTCGAGAAATTTCCCCCTTTATACTTCAGGAGATTGGACTTCACGATTTCGCGATTCCGGTGGTCAAGCACCTTGTTTCTTAGACCCCCGAAACCCGAATTTACGAAACTCCGATGTGCTCGGAAGGTTGACTTTTCAATAGCCCTTCATTCCATAAGGATTTTGGACTTCGCGATTTCGTGAATCCTGATGCAAATATTTCGGGACTTCACCCCACAAAAACTCGAAATAGTCAACGAAATTGACTTCTTTGTCGATAGTGCGCCACCTGTCCACCCTGCCGATTCCTGTGGCCCACACACTCCTTTCTGCCCTTCGGGACTTCACACTTCATGATTTCACGAGTCCTGATGCAAATATTCCAGGACTTCAACTCACGAAACCCCGAAATAGAAATACTCGGGCAAATCCAACGGCTCATGTTGGCTGGAAATCTACGGTTCTACTTCTCCTGAGCTTGAACCCCTCGAAAACACTCACCATAACTCCCCTTCTTCTCCGTGAGATCTGACAGCTCACGGGACTTTGTGAATTCTCCACAGAGAATTCCAACCGTCCGTCTCTTCCCTTGAGAACTTCTGCACAACTAAACAAAGTATCTCTCTCCGTGGAACTTATCCTATTACGGGACGACGTCACTATGCCTTCCTTCAATTTTTCAAGGTACTTGGCCTCTTGCATCCCTTCGACCCCTTCGAAGGTTCAAATCCTTCTAAACTTTTCCACGACTTCGAGTCCTTCAAAAAAAACTCCTTCTCGCACTCCTTGCGGAAAACCTTCAAACACCTTCAAGTGTTGAACTCCCTTTGACTCTGCACACACCTACAACAACAGTCTCTCAACAAGTCATTCAGGTTACGAAACCTGAAACTCTACTCAGCCTGCACACACCTTGCACAGCTCCTGTGCTTAACTTACACTTCTGTGTGAATGAGAACAAAAGCTACCCTATCTGAGCTTTCAGAGACAAACCTCTGAACCATTTGTCAACACACTCCTTGCAGACAATTCAATTGCACTCCTTGCAAGAACTCTTTCTTAGATAGAGAAACAATTGAAACTCATTTCTTACTCTTCCTCTCAGATTTCAAACATTCAACAAGAAATCATTCATACATAGCATAAAATAAATTGCATGACAGAAAGAGTAAAACATTCATGAGCATAACATTCAAAAATTCATACACAGAGAATATTTGAACACCATGAGTCTGAATCCAAGCCTTTTTGTATTAATCGAGAACTTTTGTACATGGAATTCGGCTACACATCTCTCTGCTTCTTCTCTTCTATGCTCTTGCTCTCAATTGGCATAATCTCTTCTATCTCTATCTCTGTTACACTACACAATGATGGTGTCTATATCCCGTTTCCCTCTTTCATTCTAAACTGTCTAATCTACACATTAAATTCTATCTACTTGCATTAACTATTATAAATGTCTTCTACCTACTAAGGACGAGAGCGGATCGCTCAAGGCCCGTTTAGATTTTACAAGTGTGCCTCCACTTGATGACTTTATTAATGTTTCAAGACATTTTCAAAATTTTGCGCTGAGCGCTTTTCCAGTTGTCTTTTATCTCCACGCTGGCTCGCTTGAGATGCTCCTGCATAATACTCCCTTGCTTGAAAATTTTCATGGGCTCTTGTCCATGAGCTCGCATACGGTCTGTCCATGTCTCTGGATCTCTGCTTCGTTCTCCCAGCTAGCAGCTTCAACTGGATGGCCCTTCCATTTGACCAAATACTCAAAGTATTGCTTTCGCCTGGTCTTCTTGTTGACCCTTTTTTCCAGTATGCACTCCATCTGCGGATTTTCTGCAACTGGCATCTATTTTGTCCACTGGACCTCTGGCTGTTCATTTCCTGGCCCTGTTTCCTCATCTTTGTATGGGTACAAATCCGAGATATTGAATATCGGAGAAATTATGATCCCATCGGGTAATTTAATCTCATAAGCATTCGCTCCAAATCTCTTCAAGACCTTACATGGTCCAATTTTCTTCATTTTCAATTTATTATATGTTCCTCTCGGGAACCTTTCTTTTCTCAAATGTGCGAGGATCAAATCACCAACCTCAAATTGAATTTGTCTCCTGTGTTGATCTGCTCTGTGCTTATACTCCTGGCTCGAACTTTGCAATCACTCCTTCACCTGGCTGTGAAGTTCCTTCATCGCTTTTGTGAAATCCTCTGCACTAGCACTCCTAGTTGCAGTCTATTCTGAATCTCTCAGCTCAGAAATTCCTCTCGGCTGCATGCCATAAAAAATATGAAATGGAATCTGCCCCATGCTTCTGTTAACTAAGTCATTATAAGAAAACTCCACCTGTGGTAATATGTTGTCCCACTGGTTGTGGTGTTCTGTCACCAAGCTTCTCAGCAAGTGTCCCAAACTTTTGTTCACCACTTCTGTCTGTCCATCCATCTGAGGATGATAAGCCAAACTGAATGACAAGTTAGTTCCCATCTTCTTCCATAAGGTCCTCCAGAAGTGTCCTATGAACTTAGTGTCTTTATCTAAAACTATGCTTCTTGGTAAGCCGTGAAGTCGAATGACTTCTTTGAAAAATAGATTCGCAATGTGAGTTGCGTCACTGGTCTTATGACATGGAATGAAGTGTGCCATCTTGGAAAATCTAGCCACCACCACAAAGATTGAGTCAAACCCTCTTTGCATTCTTGGCAACCCCAATATGAAATCCATGCTGACTGCATCCCACAGTTTCTCAGGTGCGGTCAATGGTTGATAAAACCTTGCATTCTGTTTCTTTCCTTTCGAATGCTGGCAAATTCTGCATCTATCCACGAATATTTTAACTTCTGCTCGCATTCTTGGGAAAAAATATGACTCACTCAACTTTGCGAATGTATTTTCATGATCGAAATGTCTGGCCAATCCTCCACTGTGTTTCTCCTTCAGTAAATTCTCCCTCATGGAGCATTTTGGAATACAAAGTTGATTACCTTTAAACAATAATCCTTCCTGGATCATGTATTCTACCCACTGGCTTCTATCCCTGAGAATTGGATTCTTAGCTGCTTCGTATGCCTCTTTAAAATATGGATCATCCCTATACATGTCCCTGAGATCATCAAAACCCAACGTTTTGACCCTGAACTCTTGCAGTAGCAAACACTTCCTGCTCAAAGCATCAACAACCTTGTTAGCAGTACCGGAAATATGTTTAATCACAAAAGTGAAATTTTGCATGTATTCAACCCATTTAACATGTCTTTGATTCAACTTTTCCTGTTGAGTCACAAACTGCAGTGCATGATTATCACTGTATAAGACAAATTCCTTGGGAATCAAGTAATGTCTCCATTTCTTCAATGCCTGTATAATAGCATAGAACTCCTTGTCATACGTGGAGTATTTCATCTTGGCTTCATTCAGCTTCTTGCTGAAGTATTCTATCGGCCTATATCCTTGACTCAAGACTACCCCTATTGCAAACCCACTTGCATCACATTTTACTTGAAATGTCTTTTTGAAATTCGACAACATCAAAATTGGTTGTTCCGTAATTTTCTTCTTCAACAAATTGAAGCTTTTCTCAGCCTCTTCTGTCTAGTGAAAAGACTTATGTCTCTTCTTCACTGTATCCATCATTAATGCAATAATTCCACTGAAATTTCTAATGAACATCCGGTAGAAACTAGCCAATCTGTGAAAACTTCTCACCTTAAAGATATTCTTCGGTGATGGCCAATTCTTGATCACCTCCACTTTATCTGGATCCATACTCAACTTATCTGTAGAAATAAAGAACCCCAAATAAATGAGCTTTGTCTTCATGAATGAGGACTTCTTCATGTTTATCAACAACTTCTCCTGCTGTAACCTCTTCATCACTGTAACCAAATGTTTCAGATGTTCAACTTCTATTTTACTGAAAATCAATATGTCATCCAGATACACAATGACAAATTTTCTGATGAACTCCCTTAGGACTTCGTTCATAAACCTCATGAAAGTAATTGGTGTGTTCGTTAAGCCAAATGGCATAACAAGCCATTCATACAACCCTTCATTGGTTTTGAATGTTTTCTTCCATTCATCACCTTCTCTCATGCGAATCTGGTGATATCCTCTTTTCAAATCAATCTTGGAAAAAAAATTTGCTCCACTTAAGAAATCCATCAGATCATCCATCCTTGGCAATGGAAATCTGTACCTGATGGTTATCTTGTTAATTTCCCTCAAGTCAGTACACATCCTCCATCCTCTATCTTTCTTCAAACTGAGTACTATTGGAACAACACACAGACTCAATATTTCCCTGACCAAACCTTTGTCCAACAAATCCTGGACTTGTTTTTTGACCTCTTCATTCTCCTACGGTGTCAATCTGTATGCGGATTTGTTTGGTAAATTGGCTCCTGGTATTAGATCAATATGATGACTCACACTTCTGATCAGTGGCAACGAACGAGGTAGTTCGTCCACTACTATGTCAACGAACTCTTCCAGTAGTTCCTGAACCTCTTCTGGTAAATCATCTACCCTTGTGTTGGTCAAAACAATTCTAGGCTTCCTAACCACAATGAATCGTGGATCCTCCTTCTTCTTGACCTCGGTAATAAGTTCCTTCCCACTCATGAGAAGTACAGTGTTTCTTACTTTAGGTTTCACCTCCTTATCCTTGATTGGAAGCAACATGTGAGTTCTCCCATTCTTCTCTAGGGTGTATGTGTTCATTCTCCCATCATGAATCACATTCCTGTCATATTGCCATGGTCTACCCAGCAATAGATGGAAAACATCCATAGGAATAACATCACAAAGTATCTTATCGTTATATCCTCCTATCTTAAATTCAACTAAACATTGTTTAGTGACAGTTACCTTATGTCCTTTTTGTAACCATGAAACTTTGTATGGGCTTGGATGATCAATCGTATCCAACTCCCGTTTCTCTACCATCTCTATTGAAACGAGATTATCTGTGCTACCATTGTCTACAATGACCTTGCATACCCTGTCCTTGGATTTTGCAAGCAGTCCGGAAAATTTTGTTTCTTTGGACCGAACTCTCCACCTCCTTCTCTAGTGTCAAAAGACCTTTTCACATCATCAACGATCTTCCACCTTCAACATCCTCTACCTCAATATTTCACCTCTGTGCTTCGCCAATGTGAGTCTCTCCACCTTCTTTCTTTTTATATGGACACTCTTAAGACTTGTGTCCAGTCTTTCAACATGTGAAGCATGTTATCACTCCACCTCTTCCTCTTCCTCTACCTCTGGTACGAGGAAAAAGATTATTATCAGCATAATCTCCTCTCCGTTCAGTATGTTGACCTCTTTGTTTAGCATATTTCCCTCACTGTGAGCTTCCACCTCTCTTAGTTCGAGTCTGAGGTTTCTTCCAATCCTCCTTGGGTTTCTGATTTTAGTCCTGGGCAACTAATTTGCCTTTGGGCTGAATTCTGCCTCGGCCTCTTTGAACCTTCTTTCGGCTCAGCTTCTCTTCAGCATTTAGAGCCATCTGATAAGCATCTTCCACCGTTTAGATGTTCATCATGCTCATCTCATCCTGAATTTTGTATCTCAGGCCATTCATGTACCTGAAAACTTTTTCATCATCACTTTCTCGATGACCTGCCCTGATGTTCAACCTGTAGAATTCTTCAGTATATTCCTTTACTTTCATCAGCTTCTGTCTCGAGTTATGCATTCTTCGAAACAGAGTAATCTGGTAATCTCTAGGGATGAATTTCGCCTTCATATTTGCGATCATCCTATCCCAACTCTTGATTTTTTGCTTGCCTTTGTAGCATCTGTCAGCTTGTAGCTCATCCCACCACAATGATGCATGTCCCTTTAATCTTGTGACAACATGTTTGACCTTCTTGTCCTCTTCGACATATTCATAGTCAAAATATATGTCCAGAGCTCTAATCCAATCTAGAAGCTCCTCTGCATCCAGATTTCCCTCATAAACTGGAATGTCCATTTTCGCTCTTGCACCCATTCTGGCAATAGCCCTAACCAGGCATTCATTTGCTACATCTTCAGCTGCAACTTCTTCCCCATCATGTTCAACTTCATTGTCACTTTCAAAATCACTAAGATCCCCAACACCCACTGTGCGCCTCTATGTTGTCTCCATGTCCTCAAGTTTGGTGCGTAAGTCACGCATTTCTCTTTCTATGGATGGATCAGGCATTTGCCTACCTCTTCTTCTCGACATTTCCCTATCATCTGGTGGATCAGGTGTTTTCTTGTCCCTTCTTCTCGGTGAAATGGTGAATTCTCCTTTTCCCTGCTACATAAAGCAAAGAAACCTTTCTGCGCTCTGATACCGAATGTTGATGCAACCCTCCTCAACCTGCAGGTCGGAAGGTCCACGTACACAGGATCGTTCTTCTTCCACTGGCCCGAAGAGCTCTCAACAATTGACTCTTCTATTTCCCTTTTGGGAAATCTGCACCCACAAATAACTTTGAGAAATTTCCCCCTTTATACTTCGGGAGATCGGACTTCGCGATTTCGCAATTCTGGTGGTCAAGCACCTTGTTTCTTAGACCCTCGAAACCCGAATTTCTGAAACTCCGATGTGCTCGCAAGGTTGAATTTTCAACAACCCTTCATTCCATCGGGATTTCGGACTTCACGATTTCCCGAATCCTGATGCAAAGATTTCGGGACTTCACCCCACGAAAACTCGAAATAGTCAACGAAATTGACTTTTTTGTCGATAGTGCACCACCTGTCTGCCCTACCGATTCCTATGGCCCACACGCTCCTTTCGACCCTTCAGGACTTTGCACTTCGTGATTTTGCAATTCCTGATGCAAATATTTCGGGACTTCAACTCACAAAACCCCGAAATAGAAATACTCGGGAAAATACAACGGCTCCTGTTGGCTGGAAATCTATGGTTCTACTTCTCCTGAGCTTGAACCCCTCGAAAACACTCGCCGTAACTCCCCTACTTCTCCGTGAGATATGACGGATCATGGGACTTCGCGAATTCTCCACAGATAATTCCAACCATCCATCTCTTCCCTTGAGAACTTTTGCACAACTAAACAAAGTATCTCTCTCTGTGGAACTTGTCCTACTGTGGCACGACGTCGCTATGCCTTCCTTCAATTTTTCAAGGTACTTGGCCTCTTGCCTCCCTTTGACCCCTTCGAAGGTTCAAATCCTTCTGAACGTTTCCACGACTTCGAGTCTTTCAGAAAAAACTCATACTCGCACTCCTTGCGACGAACCTTCAAACACCTTCAAGAGTTGAACTCCCTTCAACTCTGCGCACACCTACAACAACAGTCTCTCAACAAGTCATTCAGGTTACAAAACCTGAAACTCTACTTAGCCTGTGCACACCTTGCACAACTCCTGTGTTTAACTTACACTTCTGTGTGAATGAGAACAAAAGCTACCCTATTTAATCTTTCAGATACAAACCTCTTAACCCTTTGTCAACGCACTCCTTGCGGGCAATTCAACTGCACTCCTTGCAAGAACTCTTTCTCAGATAGAGAAACAATTGAAACTCATTTCTTACTCTTCCTCTCAAATTTCAAACATTCAACAAGAAATCATTCAACATGTCAAGTTTGAAAAGACCAGCTTAGCTTGAAGCCACCTTACATGATGCAGAAAGAATCAAGGTTCCAGAAGGAACATTCAGGAAGACTAAAAGACCGAAAAGATTCTCTAGTTATGCAGCATACATGACAAAACTCCTAGATGAAGAACCTACTACATTTGAAGAAGCAACTAAAAAGGAACAATGGAAAGAAGCTATGGCAGAAGAACACCAGTCCATTATGAGAAATGAAGTATGGGAAATTGTACCCAGACCTAAAGAAAAATCAGTTGTAACTTCAAAATGGGTATACAAGATCAAACATGCAGCAGATGGAAGCATGGATAAATATAAGGCAAGATTCGTGGCTAGAGGGTTCTCCCAGAAGGAGGGAGAAGACTATGACGAAACCTTTGCCCCAGTGGAAAGATATACCTCCATCAGAACTATTATATCTCTTATCGCTTCCATGGGATGGAATCTACACCAGATGGATGTAAAGACAGCCTTTCTCAACGGAGCCATCGAAGAAGAAGTATATATTGAAAAACCTCAAGGATTCGAGGTACACTCTAGAGACACTCATGTTTGCAGACTGAAGAAAGCTCTATATGGACTCAAGCAAGATCCAAGGGCTTGGTATGCCAGGATGGACAGTTATCTAACCAGACTTGGCTTTTCCAAGAGTCATGCAGATCAAAACCTTTACTACAAAGTCGTGGACAATTCACCTGTAATTCTACTGTTATATGTTGATGATCTATTCATAACAGGTGAAGAATCTCTAATCTTTCAGTGCAAGAAGGATTTTGCCTCTGAATTTGATATGAAAGATCTAGGTCTCATGCACTATTACTTGGGACTAGAAGTATGGCAGAAGCGTGGTGAAGTATTTCTTGGATAAGGAAAATATGCAATAAAGATCCTTCAGAAGTTTGGAATGATGGACTGTAAGTCCGTGGACACTCCTATGAATGAGGATATAAGAAAAGTGAAAGTTCCATATTCTGATCCAGTAGATCCATCTCTATATCGGCAGCTAATTGGATCATTGATGTATTTGGTAAATACTTGACCAGACATTTGCTTTGTTGTAAATACATTAAGTCAGTTTCAGGTGGAACGAAGACAAGAGCATTGGATAGCTGCAAAGCATGTCTTAAGATACATTCGTGGGACAATAAACTATGGGTTAAGATATACCGCATCCAACGATATTCAACTTCATGGATTCACAGACTCTGATTGGGCAGGAAGTGCAGAAGACAGAAAGAGTACTTCGGGTATGTGTTTCAGCTTGGGCTCCGCTATGATATCTTGGAGCAGCAGGAAGCAGAAGTATGTCGCACTTAGTACAGCAGAAGCAGAGTATATGGCAGCTTGTGAAGCATGCACAG
>JZKD02S0233684.1:949369-973796 GCA_000966675.3 Picea glauca
AGGGGTTTGGGATAAATCTTCCACCACAGAGTAATTCTGGGCGGCCCTTGCATTTGGATTGTGAGAAGCTTTCTTAAATGCACCCTTTGGAATGCGTGTCATCATTTCTCCCAACGTCTTCTCAATATGTAGAGGAAGATATGGGATCTCGGCTTCTTTACCCTTTTCAGAGGCGCTTGATTTACTATAGTCGTGTGCTCCAGTCGTTATTAAAGCATCACCCCTAACCATATATACGTTCGCGGAAGAGGAATTATTTGGGGGAGGGTAGGTTTCTTGGCTGCCCCCTTCGGCACTTGTAGAGGCTTGAGTTAAATTTTGCCCATGCTGAAAGGGATTAGTCAATACGGCTTGTTGTTGCTGTGTGACAAACTTTTGGGCCTCTGCAAGTCGAGGAAATAGATGGGTCGGGTGGTCTTTCGCACACAAGTTGCATGGATACCTTGCCTTCTATTTTTCCGTAGTTCCCTCGCCAACAATATCAGTAGGTTTTTTTATCCCCCTTACCCTTCTTGCGTTGTTTTTTCTTCCCTTCAGGTTGTTGGGTGGCCTTTGGGTTAGTTGTCTGCACGGAGTGTACTTTCGACGTTTGGGTAGGAGGAGCAGCCAAAGAAGTAGTCTGGCTGGCCGCTGAGTGTTGTATAGATAACTGCTTCAATTGCTTTGTCAATTGCTCAGCGGGCTTGGTTTGTGCTGAACCAACAATACCATCGGCATGTGGTCCAGCTCTCTATCTAGTTTTATCCAATATTGATCATGGAGCATCCAACACAATGTTATATAATAAACCAGACTGAGAATAGATAAGCTCAAACTGTTGAGCTCTCATGATGGCATCTTCTTCGGAGAAAACTCCTGAAGTTGCGACGTATTTGGATAACTGGGGGACTAAAGACTTAAGGAACCACTCAAGAAGGAATGATGGTGGGACTGGTACTTTGATGAGACTCTTTCAACGTCTCCACTCTCGGATATGATCAGAGATATGGTCCACTATCGTCTGTTCAAAATTGGTGAGCAGCTCTGTGCCCGCATCATATCTCACAAGTAACTAGAAATGGTTAAGGAAGGCCATAGCCAGTTCGTCAAAAGAAGAATATCTTGAGTGATCAAGCTTGATGTACCATTTCGTGGCACCCCCGATGATAGTGCGTTGAAACAATCGCAACTGGATGGAGTCATATTTCAATGAGTTAGATGAACACCAAAGATGGAAATTAGTCACGTGATCACCTGGATCTTCGTTAGGCTTGGCCTCTAACATTGGAATGTCTGAAGGAAACTTCGTTGGCATAGGAGGCCAATGCAGATCGTGACAGATAGGATCATTTAACAACCTTGTCAAATCTGGCAAATGTAACGTCACCAGGAATGGTAGTTTGGGTTGCTGCTGATAGCCTGGAAAAAAGGGTCCTGGAGTTTGGTTGTTGGCCCGGATTTTGGTAGAAACCATGGCCCTGACTAGCATAAGGATTTTGCATCTGTGGAGACATCATTGGCTAATTCCCCATGAAGGACATAGGATGTTGGGCATTCATCGTGTTTGATGGACTTTGGGAAGGATTACCCCATGCCAGTCCTACTGGGAGAGGCATAGAAGTTTGTTTGGGGTTCCATTGACTGTGGAATGAATTACCCCAGAACGACATTCCAAAGGAAAGAACAAATCCTTGTCCTAAGTTCCAAGGTCCTGGTATATGTGCCCCCGGCGCAGGAATAGTACCCTGCGCCGGAGTAGACTGTCCAAAAATGGGAGTGCCCCCAGATGGGAAAACATTAGATGCGAAAGTGTTGTTACCAAACGTCCCGTTCCAAACAAACGGTGACAAACCTACCAACAGATTTTGCGCAGGTGTTCCTTGACTCCCGGCTCCAAATGAACTCGTGTGTGCAGGCTGCCTGGTGGAGTGTTGATGCAGACCACCAAGTGAAGGGTACGAAGGAGATATATGACCTCCAGCGTAAGGAAAAGAATTAAAAGGGACAGGAATTCCCCCAAGTTGACGTTGCAGAGGAGTGTTAGAGCTCCCTACCCCCAGAACCAAAGTCTGTAAAGTGGATTAAGTGAGTGCAGGACTGGTACCCGAACTAGGCATACCGTATGAGAATGGAGGGCCTATCGCACTAGGTGTGAAGGGAGGTGTGGCCGCTGCAAGAGATGGAGATGGTCCACTGTGCGACGTAGTTGCAGCCGAGACCATAGTGGCTCAGACCGATGACGACAAGTTAGGATATGCTTCTCCTGTGGTAGCAACGGTGATGGGAATAGAAGCATTCCCAGAGGAAGTAATAGCGTTTGTTGCCATAGCTATGTGAGGCACTGGCAGGCGTGCGTAAAATAGGAATGGTACGTTGATCGATGGTCAAGGATCAGTGGTTGAGGTTTCAACCGGGCAAAGATTGGCGGTTGATTACTCTAGGAGTTGTTCGGGCTCAATGGTTAGTAACCTGGTTGCTTCGAAAGACCCTTGTTGGTCTAGCTTCCGCCTCAATGGTGGCGGGGGTGGATCCAATATAACCGGCGGCAGGCCCTGAAGCCTTCGTGACCGGCGGAGCTCGGGATCCTCCACTGTGTGAGAATATCCAAGACATGCTAAGGTATTCTACATGTGAAAACAATAATGCACACTAAAAAAGAAGCCTCTAAGAAATAAATCAAGAAAATACTAAACTAGTTGGAAGAATAGTTACAACAACCAACACCAGAGAAACTTACCGATGCAAGTGTAACTCGAAAATGGAAGCACCCTTCAGGTATACTCTGCAAAGATGGCCCGATGTCTGTCCTAGGTACCATGGTATACCCCCGCAGTCACCTTTTTATGTTCCTAAAAATATTGGCAACTAGTTTGCCAGCACGCGAACAGTCACCAGGCGGGTACAGTCGATAGTCAGGTAGACCACAATGAGCAGGGTATCAAGCCCGTAACCTGTCAAGGGTATCGAGAGAAAATGGTCTGGAAGACAACTGAGGACCTCAAACGGATTCGAGACCCACGAAGCCCCGTGGAAAATGCAAACGACGGAATCCCTCAACAAATCCTCGATATTTGTTCTCCATTATGCTTGGTCCGACTTTGGAGGGGTTATCTCCGCTACCTTTCCTTACACGACCTCGTGTTTAGCCCCTGTGTTAGAGGGGGGTCCCAGATAACTTCCACATAACTGGACTTCTACCCTCCCTATCACAGACTCCAATGTTTGGTTTTGAGTGGCCTTGGAGAGTTTACTCTCCAACCTATTCCAAGGCCCTAGTCCTGAGCTAGTGTATGAACCGTACAAACAAAAAGTCTAATAGATTTTAAATTAGCGTTGCTTTTATGGGATTTTTTACGTCACAAGTTATGAAGGTGAAACTGGTGATGTGTAAAGACTCAAAGAAAAAAAAATAAGAAATGCTGGAAACAAAAACTTTTACAAAAATGCAAAAATCAACAACTTTTCAACAAGAAAGACTTCTTTTTCTTTTCATTTTTTCTAAGATTTCATGCAACAAACATAAAGGAATTTCACTCAATCTGCGAGCTACTTATGCTCTAAATTCACTACAAAAACTTATGAACAAAAAGACTTCTTCCTAGGTATCGTTGCAGCAACACAAAATTCAAACAAAGAAGCAAATGACAAAGAGATAATTTTATTTATTTATTTAAGTGCTAAATGAAGAAACAAAGGGAAAATGCCGACAAGCACAAAACCAAGAAAACAAAATAAAATTATGGCTTAAAGCACAGATCGCAAGGAACCAGGGCAAAGATACACAATGGTAATCAAGAAAGCACCGACTCCTATGCTTGTCTAAAAACCATAAAACAAAATCTTTCTTTTTTTTATGTTTTCTATCAAAAGTCAACTAAGAAAACACAGGCTAAGGGTAAGAATCTCTAACCTACTGACTGTGCAACCCTAGACTCAAACCCCTGAGAGGAACACTTCTCACCACAGGAGGGGATGACTACCCCACCCTGATTGAAAAGAAACCACTCAAGCCCGCTACTGTCACTGAAACAGCACGCGTGCAAACGCGTGCTGAGCTATAACAGAGCGCAGGTACCCACGGGCTGCACTTGCACAGGTCGCGTGTGTATAAACTCCAAGACAAAACTAAACACAGTAAACCTAGACCTGGAAAAGGCCTCTGGTATTGACAACCAGGGTCTCTTGAAGGCTTGGATGCTTCTTCTTAACCGAAAAGAAAAATAATTGCAGAAAATAACAAACATAATAAAGCAAACTGAGACAAGACCATGAACCAGCAAGGCTCAGACAGGATCCAGAAAGCCCCACGAGAATGTATAATTTTGACAGGGAAGAGGGGACTTCCTCTTAAGCTCTCTGACTCCTACACACTACTGAAACCTCTACAGCTAGCGTTCACACGCGTGTTGTAGAAGGTTAGGGCACGGGTTACACGCATGCAGGTCTTTTACACGCCGTGTGTACCTCTGTGTGTCCCAATAATGATCGTCAAGAAACAGTCAAGGATAAAACTGGTATAAAGAACTAGGTTCACTGCTAGCTCTGACCTAACAAAAAACAAACATGCAAAGAAATAGAAAATCTAATCCTTTAAACTACCCAAAAAACCTCACCTAAATCCGGAACACCCTAAAGAGTAAATCCCTAGTGGAGTCGCCAATTCTGTTGTTGGGAAATAATACCCTACAGAATAGCAAGCTAGGGTTAGACTTGCATGCAGATCATGACCTTAAATAAATCCCTTTTAATCTACCACCCTAAAACCTAAAACCCCTTTTTCACATACAAGCATGGAAAGAACCTACTAACCTTTTTACTGATGTTTGGTGTAGATCCTCCGTTGCACTTTGTCCACTTGCTTGCGCTGCTCATTCCAAAGTTAACCTGCAATCAAGACAAAACACTATGCATGCATGCTATTTTTCTACTTGAGGGTTAGAGATTAAGCATAAATCGAATAAATCATATATAACTCATGCATTGGGACGGGAAAAGTATTCTTTATTATTTTCAAGATGAATCAACTTACAACCAATATTGAGACCGGCCACCGTTCCTTGATCCTGATCCTGGGCTCCTCCTCTTCTTTGTCCTCCAACTGCTTTTTTGAATTCTCCTTAAGCTTGAGGAAAGGCTAAAGGGTTGGGACAAATGGATTCGGCAATTGGGCAGAGTTTCTTTGCTATTATTTTTCCTCTTCCAAATAGTACCCCTACGCCTTATTTTATAGGCTAGAAGGAGCTAGGGTTTTGGACGAACTCTCGGCCATGCATGGTCGGGAGTTCCAGTTAACTGACCCATAGATTTTTTTCCCATCGGCAACTTTCCTGTTTTTATGCTTTGTTAGGTAAACACGGGCTGTAGTAGTAGGCCTGCCAGCATTCCAACGCATGCAGTAGTGGGTTAGGGCTCATGTTACTTAAATCAAAAGGATTTTCAAAGAGGTTTCTCAACAAATGTTTTGGAAATGAAGGGATATGAGTTGGCCTGATGCCAGATAAGCATGTGTGGTGCAATTTAGGGTTATAACACTTAGCCGCTTTGTGCACTTAACCACTTTGTCCACTTAACAACGTTATCCACAAATAGTAAAATCTCCAATTCTAGTTGCAACTAATTTATTTTTAATTGTTTTCTTGTTGCAACCACTTAAACCATGTCTAACCACTTTTACTAGTCAACTTCTTCTAGGCGCTTCTAGAATAATTTGACCTTCTAGAGGCTTCTAGATAACTCATGAGGGTTCTCCAACTTCACATGTCCATAAATCTCTAACCGTGAGGAGTTATGTGACATTCCACATATAAAGAGAAATGGCATGATATATAGTGTCCATATGGAATAGTTTCTCCTACAAATTCATCCATATTCATTACATTATTCCTTAATAAGACTTGGGTTCCCTAACCACACTGTTGGGATACCTAACCATTTGTACTTCACAAAGCGTCTTCCTATGAGGTATTTCACCATCAAGGAACCACTTTGAGAAATTTATCCAAGAGTGTCTTTCGATGAGGTATGTCACCATAAGGGGACCACTTTGGAGTTTATCCATTTGGTTATTCCTATCAACCATGACAAGAAAATAATGACCAACCTTTACATCATCTCGTCTATCCATCAATCCATGACAATGCATCACTATGACACCACTTTACATATTTAACATCAATTACATCTATGACAACATATGCCATCAATCAACACATCAATAATACTATGAGAAGACATCAACTCTTTGACATCAATCATTTGACATCAATGACAGCATAATGCAACAATATCCCCCTTTGGCATTGATGGAAATACCAATAGTGATGTCAACACCAATCATTGATGGAAACATGTAGACATGGAATTTATCTTCATGAATAGTCATCTCAATCACATCAATGTGATTATCTATCCTGCTTTGACATCAATGGAAAAGGGTAGTTCTCTCCTTGGGGCTGCTCCCCCTTCCTGAACTCTCCTTGGGGTTGCTCCCCTTGTCTAGATGCATTTGATATTCCTATGAATAATTTCTCCCCTTTTGAAAAATGGATATCACTCTGATGTAATGTTGAAGACATATCACTCATTCTCCCCTTGTGGCCATTGTTCCCCTTCGAAACATTCCTTTGTTCTCTCTCTCCAAATATCTAACTCTCCAAGAATCTATCTCTTTATCCTGCATTTGATAAATCTCTCCTCCTGGAATCATGTGAAGAAGAATGACTCCCACTATCTTCTCTTCAAGATGAACAATATGCTACCACTCCAATCTACTTCTACTGCAAATGCTATTTCTCAAGTGGAACATAGATCAACTTCTCAAGAATGATCTTATTTTTCTATGATGATCATTGGACCTGTCCATGCATCAAAATTATGCCATACCATACATCATGAAGAAAAATATATGTCAACAATGAATAGAGAATCATGAAAAACAATCAACCATGTACATCTTGTGTCATATTGTGTGCCAACCATGCACAACACCCATGTACATCAATACCATTTAATATACCATAATATATCATCAATGGAGTGTATCAACCATATTCCAAGAACATGTTCCAATTCTATACCAACCATATTCCTCTACCGACATGCCAACCATGTGCCTCAAACAAGTGTCATATCACTCATGATATGCCTCTACCATGAACCAAGTGCCACAACCATGTATCTCAACCATCAATATATCAACCAAGCATCATAACAAGTTTCTCAACTATATCATCCCATACATCATGTACCAAAGAAAGTGCATGAACCATGCACCAAACCTCAATAATATGAACTATAATCAAGATGTGTTTCCATACATGTATTCCATATCAACCATAAACCATGTTCCAATCATATTTCTAGGAAGTGCCTCTAACAATGTACCAAATATGTACCAATCATGCATCAACTATAGATCAAGCTATGACCCATCAACGATGTACAACATAACCACCTCATCAACTCATCAAATACATGTCCCAATATGTATCTAAACCACATTCCAAATGCATGCACCAATACATCCAACAAATATGCCTCTAACAATACATCATAAGATATATCAATGGAGCTCACATATGTACTAGCCATGTAACATGACAGATCTACCTCAAAAACCATTCACTACAGCAAGTACTAAGCTTCCAATAAAACATGTACTAAGAGTGTCCCTTAATAGATCAATGATATGTCTCTAGCTAACATCACATCAACATGAATTTTCCCATAAACAACATTCCATATCATCACTGACATAACCAACACTGTTCCTCAATAGTAAATGTCTCAATCCACACTCTAGGGTTAGTACCATGCATCCAAGATAGACTTTCAACACTCAAACATATGTCATTACCATACATACATCAAATACACATCCCAACATATAATCATAAAAACCCGCAATAAACCATGTTAGACCCTACAAAAAAATGTTATACCATCAAAGCATGTTGCAACTCATAGCCTTCTTTTCCAAGGCTTTTTATCACAAGTACACATCCTATTCTACATACAACTCATGTATGTATGCGACATTTCTATAGGTCACCTCGTGTATGTACATGACTTCTCCCATAGGATCCCACATATGCTTCAAAAAAAATCAAGCTTGAGCTTGCCTCATGGATTCCATTATGTTCTAGTTGTTCAGTCTTCTTCATCCACTTCTGAAGGTGTCCCATCTTCTCATAACTTGAGCTCTGAGCTTCCATCTTTTCAAAATTTTCTTCCTTCCTAGCTTCATGTGTTCTTCTTGTCATGCTATATGAAGCACTCCCCACAGAGTGTCTTCTTGTGTTCCAACAATCCTGGTATTTGTGGCCAAACCCACTACAATTGTAGCATCTCATGGTGTGAAAATGAGCAGCAATGTGTCCCACTTGATTACATCTCCAACACCTTAGGGTGTTATGAAACCTTCCATTATCTTTCCTTGAATAATGTATGTAATTCAAAGCTTTGTGACCATAGTCGTTACATGAGTAACAGTGATCATGAAAACAAATTTCATACATTTGCTTTGGTGTCCATCTTGAAGTTGTCTCTATTTTGAATTTTCTTTGAGGTGTAAAGATGGATTATTGATCTCTTCCTTTCTTTGTTCTTTTGAAATTTTCCTTGCTTTGTGTAGATGGTTGACTTGCAACATTATTTCCACCTTTTGAGAATTAAGGACTTACCTTGTTCTTTTTAGAAGTGTTAGCTTCAAGATGTATAGCTTCCTTGTTGTATCCAAGACCTGATTTATCATTTGGAGATCTTTGGCTATCTAGGACATCATCCAATATTGTTGAGTTGTTCATGAACTTGATGTGAGTGTTTGAATTCTCTACTTTCTTTATAATATCAACAACTTCAGTTTCCAACTTATGGCATGACTCTTCCTTTTCATTTACTTGATTCTTCAATAGTTCCTCTATTCTTTTGGCTTCTTCGATTTTGGTCTTAAGATTGACATTAACTTCAAGACTTTTGATAATACCATCATATACCTTCTTATTTTCTTCTATTTCATTCTTTAGTCTTTTGATCTCTTCTTATTTTTCTTCTAATTGAGTCTTTTTACTTTCTTATTGTTCTTTGAGCATTTTCTTTGGTGCCATGGTATATCTTGGGTACTTTTCTAGGAATTCCTTGGTGTATTTTTAAAGTTACTTAAAAGCAATTGAGTAATGTCCTATTTCACTTCTAACATCATCTAACTTAGATAAAACTTTATCTTTGATCTTCAACAAATATTCCTATTCATTTATAGGATAACTGTCATGTGATTCTACACAAACTACTTCTAGATTTTCTTCTTCACTTGTAGAGAAACATTCAACATCATCACACTTAGAATTATTGCAATTAGAGGATTTTGGAGATTCTTTACCTTCATTGTTATTGATGGAATTGTCTTCAGTGTCTTCCTTTTTGCCTTGATATGTCTTCTCTAGCTTCAGCCATAGATCCTTGGAGGAAGTACATTGTCTCATGCTTTCTTTGACAGAACTTGAGAGTCCATTGAAAATGGTCTTGAGAGCTAATGCATCATTCTTGTTTCCTTCCTTCTGAGCTGCAAACTTTGACTTATTCTTCAAGGGAAATGATGATCCAGGGGATCAAAAAATGCTGAAAAATCAAAGTTATTGGAATTTCTTGAAAACAGATTCGTTTCGTAGATCTCATCCTCATGATCCCAATGCAACTTGAACAATATCAAACAGAATTTGTATGCAAGAGATATCATGTTATGTCTATTTTCCCAAACAAGAAAAATGTTAACTATACATAGTTCATACAGGCCATGTGGAAACTGACCGTACAGTCTATATGGTCATACAAATAACATAACAAGTTTACTTGGTAGCTGACATGGAAGGTGGTGATGTGGAAGGTTGAACATGCAAGGGTAATATGTGGACTAACCAATGGTCGACACATGTCTGTTTGTTGGGAGAATGGAAGGGCGCCACATGGGTGAGAAAGGGGTCACCACATGGAACCCCCTTGTGGTAATGGAAAATTTGGCATGGGATCCACCAAGGTCAAACCCAAAACCTTCTAGCGTGGGAAAATCTTTTGCAAAGGATGGACCACTAGCGCTCCTATGTTAGTACTTAGCCACTAATGTTTAAAACTTTTATTTAAATTTGAATTAAACTTTGGTTCAGGAAGAAAAGGGTCGAGGCTTAGCCCCATCCTTGGTCATGGTCACTACACCATACCACCACATGACCTTAAGCTCAAGGTTTCCAATGGATATGCCAACAGGTGTGGGGAGTTATTCCAGAACCTGACCATAGGGCCCATGCGGCCAAGTTCTCTGCCCATTAAGGTGCTAATCACTCTAACCATGCAACAAACCTGTTTGAATTTCAAGAATGGTGTGTGTGCTGGGTTTTGGCACATGAAACACACAGAGGCTAGGTTCATACACACATAGGTGCATTTTGGTGAGCAAGTACAAAACGTTGTTGGGCTAAACTTCCAGGAAGTGTAGTTTTCTCAGTTTTTGGCCAAACCAGGTGCAGGAAGAGCCCAACTAGGGGGTTTTGGACATTCTAGAGCCATTGAAGCCATCTATTTTGAATTCTAAGCATTGTAAATAATTTTGACCCTTTGGGCATATAATGAAAATGATCCATTGGAAGTTGGACCGGGAGATGTATCCCAAGAGAGGGGTGAACTCCTTTATCATTTTGTTGTGTTATGTGCTTACTTTTGATGGTTGTTTATAATTGTTTATGCTGTTCATTTTAAGTAAAAAACTCATTAAGGTTATGTTCTTGCAACTTAATCCAACTTCCTAAGACACATACATATTTCACTTGCAAAATTTGTATACACAAACCTTTTCATTTTCAGATCAAGTTGGTATTAGAGAAAAGGTTTTGAAGGTTTGATTGTTTGCAAGTGTTTTGTTTCCTGATGCTTACAAGGTTGAATCTCACAAGAGGAGAAGGTCAACTTGTAGAGCCAAGTTCTCAACTTTAAATAAGGAGAACTATACATTCACCTCAAGATTCAAGGAGGCATTCACCAAGTATGGCTCATGAGGAGAGTCATGAAATCCCTACTTCAAAAGATGAAGCTTTCAAAAAAGGTTTTTATGATATGACAAAATGATGAAAGTTTCATTTGAAGAAAGGAATGCAAGGTTGCAAGGTGAAATCTCAAATCGTCCAAGATGTAATGAATATAGTGGTGATAAAACTCCAAAAGGAAATGGAAGGAATGGTGATACTCCACCTCCTTCACCTCCATCTTCCATTTCTTCTACCATTTCACAACCACCTCCAAATTCTCCAAAAGAACATGGTAAAATTCCTCCACAAAACCATTTTCTTAATCTTGATATTAAGTTTGAATTGCCTATGTACAATGGATAGGTAAATGTTGATAAATTGGATAACTGGATTCATCAAATTGAAGTGTATTGTAGGATACAAAGAATCTAGGATGATGAAACTAAGCTTCAACATTATTTTCTTATATTGGAAAGTGCAACACTCATATGGTGGGAAGCCAAAACTCGAGAGGAC
The DNA here is from genome assembly GCA_000966675.3 of Picea glauca. NCBI lineage: Eukaryota > Viridiplantae > Streptophyta > Pinopsida > Pinales > Pinaceae > Picea > Picea glauca. The sequence continues at coordinate 960,877 of JZKD02S0233684.1, forward strand.
ATGAATAAACATGGTAAAAGTTTATCCTCTTAGAATGATTTTATTGTTGCAATTAAAAGGAAATTTTATCCATTAGCATACATGAAGAAAGCTATCATGGATTGGAAATGTTTTAGACAAGCTAAGGGAAAAAGTGTGCAAATCTACACTCAATAATTTAGAAGAAGAGCTTTGATTTTGGGTATAGATTTATCTTCTCAAGAAAATTTACTCAAATACATTGGAGTTTTTCATAGCTATTTGAGACACACAATTCTCATGTTTAACCCTACAAATCTAGATGAAGTTTTTGTACAAGAAACTCATTTGGAAGAAAGAGGGAATAATGCTTCTCAAGAGGGAAGAAATAAGCCATTTTTTAATGGAGACTAGGGAAAGAGGAAATTCAAAGGAAATGGAAAGAAGAATGCTTCAATCAAGAAAGAGGGAGAAAAACCCTCATGTAAACATAGTTCAAAATATGGTCATGATGAAGACCATTGTTGGAAACTTCGTCCTGAAATGAGACCCAAAAATTTCAACAAAAAAATGAAACCAAAGATTGTTGCAACTACACAACATGATTTAGGATTTGATTCGAGAGATGAAACAAAAATCACAGCCATGGGTTTTCAAGTTAAGGACTCTATTTCCAATGTTATTTCTTCAAGTAGTAGTCTCAATGAAACTCAACATGAAAAAGAAAGAACATATATTTTCCACATAAACGTAATTTCAAAGCATACCAAGATAGATACTCTATTTGATATTGGATGTCAAGAAAACCTCATTTCTGAAGACACTGTCAAGAAATTTCATTTGGAAACTACTCCTCATCCTAAACCATATACTCTAGGTTGGATATGTGACAATGCCAAATTGCATGTGACAAGAAGATGTAAACTTATATTTTCCATCACTGCAAACTTTATAGATGAGGTAGAGCTTGATGTTATTCCATTGGATATTTGTGGTATTGTGTTGGGAAGGCCATATTTATATGATAGGAGAGCCATATTTCATCGTCATGAGAACAAATATCATTTTTTTTTAAATGGAGTTGAGTACATTGTTATAGAACAAACAAAGAAGTTGAATTTATCACTTGTAAATGCTGGACAAATGAAGAGATTAGTCAATGCTAGTAAGAACTTTGTACTCTTGATGATCAAACCCAAAGACAATGTTGAAAAAGAAGCTTTCCAAGGTTGTGATGAAAAGTTAAAATATTATTTATATGAGGTTGTTAACAAATATGATGAGATGTTTTAAGAACCAAAATGATTGCCTCCTAAAATGGGTATCCAACGTGAGATTCAATTGTAGCAAGATTGTCCTCTTCCAAACATTGGTATGTATAGGATGTCAGTCATGGAGAATGATGAAATTAAAAAACAAATCCAAGATTTTCTTGGAAAATGGGTTATCATGCCAAGCACATCGCCATGTGGGTCACCAATTTTTTTGGTACCAAAGTGATCCAGGTGGATATTGTGATGCAAACCCCCCTTCTCTCCTAAGGGTTGCACGACCTCTCGGTCTAGGATCGATCAAGAAACTGAGTCGGGTTGACTCTTTGGGTATCTTCTAGACCGCAAACCCACTTACATAGGTCCTTTCTCCAAATGCACAGGTCGTATGAGACCCATGGGTTCTCACCTGAGAACTACTCAACTTCCACGTCGAATGGGAACTAGCTCTTCCCTGGCTAAGCCCCTTCCTTCTTGCGACCACGACTATGACCACTCGCCTAAATCGAAAGGAGTTTTGTGATTTCTCATATCGGGTCCTTGCATTTGATTCAACCTAACTCTCTCGACCTCCGAAATCCTGAAAGGATCCTAGCACATGCTAGCCCATCTATTCTCCTTCACCGATGTCACCCTTCGCTATGCCCATGGGCCAATCTTCCGAGTGCGTCGCGATTTCACGTATCAGGAACTCCCGATGTGATTCACCTCCATTCTCCCAAGGCCCGAACTCTCGATGCTTCATATCTGATGGCCCAACTCCTCCCTCAACCTAACGTCTTAGGTCAAATCATGCTCACTCCTGACTCCCAAAATGTTGATATTTTGGAGCACCAAATCAACGGCTTGCACTCCTTTGGATATGACAGCCACTATCAAGTCACGAATTCCTAGAATTCTTCCCTTTGAATTCTCTAATGTGTAAGTCACTGAAATGTTGATCGTTCACCATGTGTCCCTTCCGATGGACAGTCCCGATGATTTCAGAACTTGGGACTTCCCCAGACAATCAACGGTCCACATTCTCTCCTTTAATCGATGACTGCGATCAAGTCGCGAACTCAGATTTCACGAGTTATCACGAACTTTACCTCTTAATATCCCAAACTTCTAATCAGCGAAACACTAATTTCTCATCATGTGTCCTCCTTGACAATGGACAACTCTGATGATTTCAGAATTTTGTAACCCTGCTCCCCTGGTGTACTTTCAAAGCTTATCCTTAGTGCACTTTACCTTGATTAGACAGCTACGATTATTTTGTGTGCAGACCGAATGGATAAGATATTTCCTTCTCTGTGCTTGCTCCTCATTGTCTAGACGTTGATCAAACGGTCTATATCTTTCCTTCTAAGCTTACACTTTCTTCAGACTTAGAAGATTTTCGAAAGATTCAAAGGCTTCAACCTTTATCCTTCCTGTGAATCCATTTCTTGGATCGCATCCACAGCTTATGAAAAGTGTTTTTCCTCCTGAGCTTGATCTCATGAAGACTTAGAATTCCTGCACACTCCTTGTGCTTAAGGGATTTTGATATCTCGGATCCGAAGTATCTCTTGAAGAGAAATTCCTCTTGCCCTCCTGGCATTCTCCTTTTTTGGTTCTTCGACTTCTTGCAAAGTCCCTTCGACACTTAGTCAAATCTTGGATATGTGCACTCCTTGCACTAGATCTTTACGCAAGGTTCGAATTCTTGCGAATGATTGTTCATGCCTTTCACCAGTCTCTTTGCACTCCTTACAAAGAGAAAGTTTCATGCTATCTCTTCTGATCTTTGGAATCAAAACAGATCTCATTAACGCACTCCTTGCGTTCAGTGTGCACACCTTGCACCACTCGACAAAAGAGAAACAGATGAAATTTATCTTAACATTCACAGTTCCATCTACTCATAATGAAATTCATTCATTCATTCATGAAATCACAATAAAAGAGAATTGTGAAACAATTTCCACACCATGCATTGGATCAATTTTCCTCTGTTATATTCAAAAGTGAAAAATGGCTACAACTGAAATCAAAACAAAAACTGAAAACTCAGACATCGCCTACTAACTTGCAGCTAGCCTCATTTGGGCATACAAATCCTCTGTTTATCTCAGACGGTTCTTAGGGTTCCCCCCGACTACTTGTCTACATCAAAAACTATCTTGATGGCTATCCTAGTGCAATCAAAGTCCAAAGACAGAGTGGAAAATCCCACTTCGTTCGCGATCACTCAAGCATGCCTCAAAACATTTTTCCAGCACTGAGTTAAGGCATACTTCAAAATATCTGCTGCAACTGCCAACGTTGAGATTTCATATAGACTCCCAAAAGCTGATAGGTCCTTCTTCGCGTGCTTTCCAATGATGCTCCCGCATCATACTCACCTTGAAAAAAATTCACGGATTCCTATCCATGAGCTCTTGCACTGACTTTCCATGCTTCTCAATAGAAACTTCATTTTCCCAACTGGAATCTTCTATTGGGTGTCCCTTCCACTTGACCAAATATTCAAAATAGGTCTTCCTCCTGGTCTTTTCTCCAATCCTCTGATCAACAATATTCTCCATTTGTGGTTTTTATGCTATAGGGATTTGTTTCTCACATTGAATCTTCTCTTGATCTTCTAATCCCTCTATGTCATCTTTCATGTAAGGATACAAGTCTGAAACATTGAATATGGGCGATATGCCCACATCATCTAGCAACTCAATATTGTAGTCGTTTGCATCAAAATTCCTCAAGATCTTACATGGTCCTATTTTCTTCATTTTTAACTTGTTATATGTTCCCCTAGGGAACCTTTCTTTCCTGAGATGTGCCAAAACCTGATAACCTACTTCAAATTGAATTTCTCTATGGTGTTGATTAGCTCTGCACTTGTACTCATGGTTATAACTCTACAATTGTCCTCTAATCTGGATATGAAGCTTCGACATTTCTGCAACAAAATCTTATGTTCCAGTGTTCCTGATATCACTCTATTCCAAGTCTCTCAACTCATATACTCTACTGGGTTGCATTCCATACAATATTTGGAATGGGCTCTATCCAGTGCTCCTATTTGGTGAGTCGTTGTATGCAAATTCTTCTTGTGGTAGAATCTGATCCCACTGATTATGGTGCTCAGTGACCAGACTCCTCAATAAGTTTCCCAAAATTTTGTTTACCACCTCACTCTTCCCATCTTCTGAGGGTGATAAGCTAAGATGAAGGACAAATCTATCCCCAACCTCTTCCACAATGTTCTCCAAAAGTGACCAACAAAGTTTGTGTCTCTGTTTGAGATAATTCTTCTGGGTAGGTCGTGAAGTCTCACAACTTCCTTGAAAAACATCTTTGCAACATGTGTTTCATCACTGGTCTTCTGGAATGGGATAAAATTTTCCATCTTTGAAAATCTATCCACCACCACAAATATGGAATCAAATCCTCTTTGCGTTCTTGGTAGTCCCAACACAAAATCCATGCTTATTGCATCCCAAGGCCTCTCTGGTATTGGCAATCGTTGATACAATCCAATGTTCTGTCTTTTTCCTTTTGCATGTTGGTAGATTCTACATCTATTCACAAACTTTATCACTTTTGTTCTCATACTTGGCCAATAGTATGAACTATTCAACTGTGAAAATGTTTTATCATGGCCGAAATGTCCAACCAATCCTCCACTATGGTTTTCCCTCAAAAGGTTATCTCTGATTGAGCATTTTGGTATGCACAGCTGATTTCCCTTGAACAACAATCCCTCTTGAATCATATACTCTATCCACTAGCTTCTGTCTCTCAGAACAGGATTTGCACATGCCTCATATGCTTCCTTGAAATCTGTATCATCACAATACATGTCCTTAAAGTGTTCAAACCCCAAGGTCTTCACCTGAAATTCCTGTAGAATCAAACATCTTATGCTTAATGCATCAACAAATTTGTTAGCATTCCTAGAAATATGTTTTATGACAAAAGTAAAATTCTGCATAAACTCAACCCACTTCCATGCTTCTGACTCAATTTTTCCTCTTTGGTTATGAATTGTAAGGCCTGGTTATCACTATACAAGACAAATTCCTGTGGGACAAGGTAATGTCTCCACTTCTTCAAGGCTTGAATTATGGCATAAAACTCCGTATCATACGTGGAGTATTTTTTCTTGGTCGCATTAAACTTCACACTGAAATAGGCAACATGTCTATTATCTAGGCTCAAAATGACCCCAATTGCAACTCCACTTCCATCACATCTCACCTGAAATGTCTTTTCAAAATTCAGCATGACCAGAATTGGTCGTTCTGTTATCTTTCCCTTCAGTCTATTGAATCGCCTCTCGGCCTCCTCTGTCCATTTAAAAGACTTGTTCTTCTTCTTCATGGTATCCATCATTGGCGTACAAATTCCATTGAAGTCTCTGATGAACTTCCTATAGAAGCTTGCTAATCCATGGAAGATCCTTACCTCAAACATACTCTTCGGTGACGACCATTCTTTGATTGCTTTCACCTTCTCTGGATCCATCTTCAGTTCATTAGAAGAGATCAAAAAACCCAAGTAAATGAGTTATGTCTTCCTAAAATACGACTTCTTCAGATTTATCAACAACTTCTCTTGTTGTAGCCTCCTCATCACTAGTGTCATATGTCTCAAATGCTCTTCTTTAGTCTTGCTAAATATTAGTATATCATCCAGATATACAACCACAAACTTGCCAATGAAATCTTTCAGTATGTCATTCATCAGTCTCATAAAAGTACTCAGGGAATTCGTTAAGACAAATGGAATAACAAGCCACTCATACAACCCTTTATTTGTCCTAAAGGTTGTTTTCCACTCATCACCTTCTCTCATTCTAGTATAGTGATATCCACTCTTCAAATCTATTTTAGAAAATAAATTTGCTCCACTTAAACAATCCATTAAATCATCCATTCTTGATAAAGGGAATCTATTCCTGATGGTGATCTTGTTAATGTCTCTTGAGTCTATACACATTCTCCATCCTCCATCCTTATTTAGACTCAATACAGTTGGTACTTCACATGGAATCAATATTTCTCTAACCAAACCCTTGTCTAATAGTTCCTAGACTTGGTTCTTCACTTACTCATTCTCTCAAGGTGTCAATCTGTATGGTTCCTTGTTTGGAAGACTTGCTCCTAGTATCAATTCAATATGGTCGTTGATACTTCTTATGGGTGGAAATGAGTTAGGCAGCTCAGCCACCACTATGTCAACAAAATTATCCAACAATTCATGAACTTATTCAAGCAAATCATAGATTGAATTACTTGTAAGGATAACTCTGGGTTTCCTCACCAAAAAAAATTGCATCTCCTATTTTTTATTGACTTCTTTCAAGAGTTCCTTCCCGCTCATGAGAAGTATGCTCATGTTGGCTTCCTCTTTTACTTTCTTCTCCTCTATTGGAAGCAACATGTTTGTTCTACCATTCTTCTCCAAGGTGTATGTATTCTTCCTCCCATCATGAATGACATTCCTGACAAGCTGCCATGGTATTCCCAAAAAAATATGGCATACATCCATGGGAATTACATCACATAGAATTTCATCTCTATATCCTCCTATCTTAAATTCAATTAAGCATTGTTTAGTAACCATTACTTGGTGTCCTTTCTACAACCATGAGACTTTGTATGGCTTCAGATCTGTAGTAGTCTCTAGCTCCAATTTCTCCATCATCTATATGGATACTAATTTTTCAGTGCTCCCACTGTCAATTATCACCTTGCATACTCTATCTTTAGTCTTGCAAGTTGTTCTAAGAGACTATTCCTCTACACTAGACTTTCAACTTATGCCTCTGGTTTTAAGAGAACCTTCTTCAACATCAGGGATATTCCATCCTCTGCTCCTTCTGCTTCAATATTTCTTCTCTTTGCTTATGAAATGTGAGCTTCACCTCCTCCTTCTTTCTTTCTCTCGAGACATTCCCAAGACATGTACCCTATATTTCCACAAGAATATCATCTTACTTCTCCTCCTCCTCTTCTTCCCCTTCCTTAGGAATAACTTCATCCATTACCCTATCTTCCTCAGGAAATTCCTCCTCTTTCTGAGTGACTATGTGGTTTCTCATCCTCATCCTTAGACTTATGTGCCTTGTCATTGGTAACTCACTTTCTTTTGTTTGGGGCTGGGCTTCTGCCTCTTCCTCGATGGCTTTGTTTTCTAGCCAACTTCTCCTCTGCTTTCAGTGCAAACTGATAAGTATCCTCCACTGTCCTTACTAACATCATGTTGAGCTCATCCTGGATTTCATATCTCAGGCCATTTATATATCTGGAAACTTTTTCTTCATCTTTCTCCCTTTGTCTAGTTATGATGTTCAGACTATAGAACTCCTCTTTGTACTCCTTAACTGTCATCCCCTTCTATCTCAGGTTCTGCATCTTCCTGAATAGATTTATCTGATAATCTTTGGGAATGAACTTAGCCTTCAAGTTGGCTACCATTCTGTCCCAATTCTTTATCTTTTGTTTTCCCTTGCTTCTCCTCTCAGCCTGCAGTTCATCCCACCACAGTGTTGCATGTCCTTTTAGCCTAGTGACAACTTGCTTCACCTTTCTCTCTTCATTGACATATTCATAGTCGAAATGTTTGTCCATGGATATTATCCAATCCAGCAGCTCTTCAACATCTAAATATCCTTCATACATTGAGACCTCTATCTTGGCTCTACCTCCCAATATAGTAACTTCTCTCAGCAAGCATTCTTCCGTGACATCCTCTCTTGCAGCTTCTTCAACTTCTATTGCTTCACTCTCTACATCGATGATGTCTCCAACATCAGGTGCTCGTCTCTGCACTACCTCCATCACCTCTAATCTTGCACGAAGTTATCATATCTCCCTTTCTACAACATGATTGGATAAAGGTGGTTCCTCTTGTCTCCTTGGTGGCATTGGGATGACTGTCTATCACACATAGAGTACAACTTAAAGTTCTTATGTCTACTCTCCTTTGTCTATTGTCTACAATAAAAATTCATCTCGGATACCACTTGATGCAGACCCCCCCTTCTCTCCTAAGGGTTGCATGACCTCCCAGTCTAGAATCGATCAAGAAACTAAGTTGTATCGACAATTTAGGTCTCTGTGTAAGTCCTTTCTCCAAATGTGCAGGTCCTTTCTCCAAATGCGCAGGTCCTTTCTCCAAATACGTAGGTCGTATGAGATCCATAGTTTCTCTCCTCAGAGTTGCTCAACTTCCATGCCAATTGGGCACTAGCTCTTCCCTGTCTAATCCCCTTCCTTCTTGTGACCATGACTATGACCACTCGCCTAACACGAAAGGCGTTTCATAATTTCCCATATCGGGTCCTTGCATATGAGTCACCTTGACTCTCCTAACCTATGAAATCTCGACAGGAGCCTAGAGCATGCTATCCCCTCTATTCTCCTTCACTGATGTGACCCTTCGCTATGACCATGGGCCAATCTTCTGATCACGTCATGACTTCATGTATCGGGAACCCTCTATGTGATTCACCTCCATTCTCCTAAGGCCCGAACTCCCGATGCTTCAGATTTGACTGCCCAGATTGTCCCTCAATCTGATAGCTCAGGTCAAATTGTGCTCACTCTCGACTCCCAAAATGTTGATATTTCAAAGTGCCAAATCAATGGCTCATGCTCCTTTAGATCTGACAACCACTATCAAGTCACGAACTTGGGTCTCGCGAATTCCTATAATTCTTCCCTTTGACTTCTCTAATGTGAGAGTTAGTGAAACGTTGATCATTCACCACACATCCCTTTATATGGACGGTCCCGATGATTTCAGAACTTGGGACTTCCCTGAAAAATCAATGGTCCACGTTCTCTCTTTCGATCGATGGCTACAATAAAGTCACGAAATCTAATTTCGTGAGTTCTCACAACCTTTAATTCTAGCTATCCCGAACTGCCAATAAGTGAAACACTGATCTCTCGCCATGTGTCCTCCTTGACAAAGGACGACTTCGATGATTTTTGAATTTCGTAAGCCCACTCCCCCAGTGTACTTTCAAAGATTATTGTTAGTGCACTTTACCTTGATCGGGAAGCTACGATTATTTTTTGCATAGATCGAACGACTGAGATCTTTCCTCCTTTGTGATTTCTCCTCGTTGTTTGGACACTGATCAGATGGTCTATATCTTTCCTTCTGAGCTTATGCTTTCTTCATACTTAGAAGAATTTTGAAAGATTCCAAGGCTTCAACCTTTATCCTTCCTACGAGTTGTTTCTTGGATCTCGTCCACAACTTATGAAAAATGTTGTTCCTCCTGAGCTTGATCTCGTGAAGACTTTGAATTCCCACACACTCCTTGCACTTCAGGGATTTCATTAAATCAGATCTAAAGGATTTCTAGAAGAGAAATTCCTCTTGCCCTCCTGGAATTCTCCTTTTATGTTTCTTTGACTTCTTGCAAAGTCCTTTCGACACTTAATCGAATCTTGGATCTATGCACTTCTTGCACCAGATATTTACGAAGGTTCAAATTCTTGCAGACAACTATGCACGCCTTGCACCAGTCTCTTTGCACTCCTTGCAAAGGGAAAGTTTCATGCTATCTCTTATGAGCTTCAGAATCAAAACAGATCCCGTTAAAGCACTCCTTGCATTCTTTGTGCACACCTTGCACCACTCGACAGAAGAGAAACAATTGAAACTTATCTTGACATTCATAGTTCCATATACTCATAACAAAATTCATTCATTCATTCATGAAAGAAAAATAACAGAGAATTGTGACACAATGTCCACACCATGCTTTGGATCAATTTTCCTCTGTTATATTCAAAAGTGAAAAATGGCTACAACTGAAATCAAAATAAAAATGAAAGCTCGAACATCTCCTACCAACTTCCATCTAGCCTCATTTGGGCGTACAAATCATCTATTTATCTCATAGGGTTATTAGGGTTCCCCCTGACTACTTGTCTACATCAAAACCTATCCTGACAACTATCCTAGTGTAGTCACAGTCCAAAATCGGAGTGGAAACTCCCACTTCGCTCGCGATCACTCAAGCGTGCCTCAAAATATATTTTTGGCACTGATTTAACACGTACTTCAATATATCTGCTGAAAATGCCAGTGTTGATATTCCGTATAGAATCCCAGACATTGATAGGTCCTTCTTCGCATGCTTTCCAACGATGCTTCTACATCATATTGGTGGCCACCCACTTGTTCCAACTGGATCCTCTTGTTAGTTTTTAGTGCATCATGTTCTTCTTTACTTCTTTGTAATTGTGGGTTCTACACTTCCATGGTTGTCAGAATCCCTAAATGTTGGCATGTTTACAGGTAGGTATGCTTGTCATTGATGGCAAGATTAGAGTATGCAACGATGGAAAAACATGGACAATGTAAGCTCAGAAGAGATAGTGCAGAGGTGCACGAAGAGTGTGCTTCTTTATTTGATGGCAAACGGGAAGGCAAGGAAGATTAGCAGTGCAGGGATAATTGCATGGAAATATCAGACTGGGCATTGGAGGAGTCAAGGAAGCAACTCATGACAAGAATGTCGAAACGACAAAATGCGAAATGACAGAATACGTTGATCCGACTCCATTTCAGAGTTTTGGATACCAGGAGATTGAGAAGTCAAGAGTCGAGACTTTTCAACACAAGATTCCCAAGTTGCGAAATCTAGAATCCTGAAATCCTGAAATAGGCACATAAACAAAGAGTTTTGCAAACCGAGAAATCAAAGAACAAAGGAGCTTTAACCTTTGAAGTTGCGATATGAGAAATCATGAAATAATCCTAGCCGTCAGATCGAGGATTGATCTGGACCATTGATAAGACATGACAAAGGCCCATGAAATGTCGAAATCACGACAAGATCTGGACCGTTGGGTCCATAGGACACATTAAGACAGATTGTCATTTCGCTGACTGGAAAGTCGAGGAACGGGGTTCTCTAACCTCTCGAACTCGCGATATGCAAAATTGCGAAAAGCCAAAATGTGAAATTGCGACATGGAGGATATATCAGAGATCGCAACTTGGAGAGTTGAGATGCTTCACAATAGGAATTCATGACATGAGAAATCGCGAAATGCCAAAACACAAAATGTTGAAATGATCGAAGCTAGTTCATATAAGCTCCTTTTTCAAAGTTTCAGAGATCGTGACTTGGAGATTAGAGATGCCTCACAATAGGATTTTCGAATTTTGGAAATGCTAAAATGTGAAACACGTTTTGGCTCAGCTTGTGGTCACAGTCATTGGTCACATCAGCATAAGATGGAGGAAGGAGTTAGTGCAACCAAGCTCAATTTTGGAGTTTCAGGGATCATCACGTGAAGCGTAAAGAAACCTTAACCATAGGAATATTGAAATGCCTAAATCTGAAAGGGCAAATTAAATGCAAGACCCTACAAACTCCATCCAACGGTGCAAGTGAACTTGAATATGATCGGAGGTCTATTATTGCACTTCACAGTGTAACTCCTAGAGACAACTGATGGTTTCTTCCAGAGGACTTGAAGAGGCCTCAGTATGATCACCAGAGAAGATGAGGAGGCTCGAGGCATCTTCCAGTGATTTAAGACTATTCTTAGAGGCAATTGACAGATGGATGAACATTGGAGCTTGTAACTGCAATAGAGAGGATTAGCTCGATTATAATAGAGAAGACGAAGAGTCTCAACTACCAAACACGCTGAGAAATATCAGCATAACACCTAGTGATTCTAGATGCATGGGTTGAACCTCCAGAGAAGCTGAAGAGTTGAAATGATGATCAGTTAGAGTACTCGACATGAGGAGGAGATGCAAAATAGAAACAGGGGTTAAGGTTGGAGGTAGAAAAGCGAGGGAGAGGGAAGTGCGAGAAAACACCCCGATGTAGAGAATAGTTGTAGGGTGAGAACATGCAGGATCTTAGTGCATATTGCATGCACAAGGAGCACAGAGACTATAAGAATCCAGAACAAAGAAAAGATCAGTGTGGTTGTGATTGGGTGTGATTGAGGTGTGAAGAAGGAGGCAAAGTGCAATAGTAGAAATGCACAGAAGGGGAATGGTGCATTGAAGGGACATTGGCGCAGAGAGCATAAAAGGAAAAAGAATAGAAAGTGAAAGGAGTGTGCAGAAGACACTGATGCAGACAGAGCAGTGCAGTGTAGCAGAACAATGATGAGACTGGTAAGCCATTGAAGAACTTTATATCAGTGTAATAAGTCTTAATAGAAAAGATTTACATTTCAAGGTGGTAGGGAGGTGCTAGGGAGGACTGTTGTCCTCAGAGGTTCAAGTGGGTGCTTGAACACAGGGAGTTGTAGCTTCCTTCTAGTTGGTGCTAGAGAAACTGGGGAGTTGGTGCTTCCTTCTAGTTGGTACTAGAGAAACCAAGGATTTGGTGCTTCCTTCTAGTTGGTTCTAGAGAATCCATAGAGTTGGTGCTCTTAGCAAGTAGCATCTTTCAAAATAGAGGTTGTAGCCTCATTATGAGTTGGTGCTCATATGTATGATAATGTAAAGAATGTAAAGATTAATTATCATATAAAGAAGAAGAATTTTTTACTCTGTATGGGTTTCCTCGGGAAATATCTGTCTCTGTGTATCTCATATGTGTGACTAATGTTGAATGTTCTATTGCTTACTTCCCTACATTATTGTGATTGTCATTGAATGTTGTGTAAAGAGTTTAAAATAAGCATAATTGTTTAAGCCCAGTAACAACTGATTCACCCCTCC
>JZKD02S0233684.1:984457-1019156 GCA_000966675.3 Picea glauca
CTTTCAGTTAATGCAATATATGAGTATGTCCCTTTCCCATAATGATGATGTCATCTTATTACATGATTCCTTGATCACATGTATAGACTAGATATTGAATATATTAATGCTTTTGTTGTGAATGGTTTGTGTTGTTGTGATTGGACGACACAAGAGCATCGAAGTAGAGCGAGGAACAACAGAGATTAACGGAGAGCGTTCAAAAGGTATGAACACCATCTATTTCTCTTAGTTCATTCAATAGTTAGATCTAGGGAAAGAGTAGTATTTTGTTACGGTTTGTTCCAGATCCAGGTGGATCTTGGGGAGATTGGTCTGTGTCCGCACTCACGAATTTATCCATAAACAACCACCCACTTATTCCAACTAGATCCTCTTGTCATTTTTTAGTGCAACACGTTCTTTTGTACTTCTTTGTAATTGTGGGTTCTACACTTCTAGAACTATCTGAAGCTCTACACATATTTTAGGTGGATACTTGTGGCCTCCCACCTAATCCAACTGGATTATTTTGTATGTTTTCATGTCAGCACATCTTGTTGTACTTCCAAATCCCTTATCGGGCCCTACATAGTTTTTGTTTTTCTCGCCATAGTCAAAATGTAGAGGGAGACAAATGTTGACGGTGTAATGCGTATTTCTCAAAAACACCTTTCCAACAGGCTATCACGCGCCTAAAACGAAGATCATATGCAAAATTTACAACCCCGGGAATTTAATGTACTAACTTACCCAAACGAGGCCCACATGAATTTTGGTGTTTCAACTCCCAGGGTTAGGTTTTTGGATGTCTAGGGTTTTGGCATTCATGTTTGTCATAAAAATTCCTTCAGAGCCTCATTGTAATCATATTCTAGTGAATGAGAGTAGATGTTAGATATCTTTTCGAAGATAAAGCTGCCACCATTCTAGCGAGTCTTGCACTCTGTATTTTTACAGTCTCTTTACAATTCTTTCATTAATAAAAATCAAGTATTGTTGTATTTCTCTGTTTCTGAATTTTTCATGAGTATTTCATTGTAATATATCTTCTTTCATTTCATTATGCTCCTAAATCTAGATCACAAAGAAAGATGGTACATGGTGCATGTGTGTATATTTGAGAGCCTTGAACAAGATTATGGTAAATAATCGTTATCATCTTCCTAGAATTGATGATTTGCTTGATCAATTGAAAGATGCTAAGTATTTTACTAAGTTGGATTTGACAAGTGGATATCATTAGATTAGGATTATGTGATTGTATACTTGGATGACATCTTGATATTTATCAAATCTCGTGAAGAGCATGTTAGTCATGTAAAGCAAGTTTTAGATGTCTTGAAGAAAGAAAATTTGTTTTTAAATATGTCTAAATGAGAGTTTGGAAAGACCTCACTTGTTTACTTTGGGCATATTGTTAGAGGAGGAGAATTGAAAACAGATCCTTCAAAGGTCAAATTCATTTTGGATTGGCCCAAGCCCAATAATGTAATAGAGGTAAGAAGCTTTTGGGGAGAAACCCAATATTGGAGCAAGTTTATTGCTAACTTCTCTTCAATTGTAGCTCCATTACATGTAATGACAAGCATCAAGAAAGTGTTCCAATGGGGACACAAGAAACAAAAACGTTTTGATGCATTGAAGGAGAAGATTGGTTCAGCTCTAGTGCTTGCACTTCCTAATTTGAGACATCCATTTGAGATAGAAACATATGCAAGTAACTATGCAATGGGAGAAGTCTTCTTGCAACATGGTAAGCCCATTTGTTTTTATTATGAAACTTTTAATGGTATTGTGATTAATTATCCTACATATGATAAGGAGTTGTATGCATTGGTACAAAGTGTGAAAAAATGGAAACATTATTTATTGGGAAAAGAAACTAGTATTCACACAGATCATCAACCATTGCAATACTTATAATAAAAAACAAAGCTACAACAAGCAAGCCACTTCAAATGAATGGGTTTCCTACAAAAATTCCACTTGGTTATTAGGTATAATAAATTCATTTATAACAAATTTGCTTATATGCTTTCTAGACATATTGTTAGTGCTTCGGTTATTCTTAAGGATAATTCTACCATGCATGAGAGCTATGTTAAACAATATTCTTTAGATGTTGATTTTAAAGAGGTTTATGCAACTTTGTGTCATTATAACCAAGTTGAGGAATTGGATTACCATGTGCATGATAAGATTTTGTATCATCTTGACAAGCTATGTATTCCATAGGGTGAAAGAGTCAACATCATAAGGGAAGCACATTCTTCTCTTATTGCTGGCCACTTTGGTGTAGGCAAGATGGTGGATAATTTGCAAATGTATTTCTATTGGCCTAAAATGAATGAAAGTGTTTCAATATATGTAAGAGGATATTCTTTATGTGCTACAAGTAAGCCTAGCAATAGAAAATTGGGATCGTATACTCCACTTTCAGTTCCTTCTCGTCCTTGGGAAATCATTTCCATGGACTTTGTAGGAGGACTATCAATGTCAAAAATGAATCATGATTATCTTTATGTTGTGGTTGACCGTTTTAGAAAAATTTGTATTTTGATTCCTTGTAAGAAGCAAGTTACAGCTAAACAAATGGCACAGATATTCTTTCATCATGTTTGGGTACATTTTGGGTTGCCCAAATCTATTCTTTCTTATCGATATTCTCGATTTATTGGGAACTTTTGGTCAAGATTATGGGCACTCATGGACACCAAGCTGAAAAAGGGCACAACATTTCATCCACAAACTGATGGTCAAACAAAAGTGGTGAATAGAATAGTAGTGCATCTTCTTCATGGTTATTAAAGCAAACATTCTAAGCTTTGGGATGAGCACCTACACTACATTCAACATACTTATAACCAGGCTAAGCATTCATCGAATCAAACATCTCCATTTGAGGCATGTTTTGGTTATTTGAAAAAATATCCTTTAGATTTTATATTTGGGAAGGATATTTCTATTTATAGTCATTATGACATTGATAGAAAAAAGAAGTTCATTGAAAAAATTCAATTGGTGCATCAAATGGTACAAGAACAGATGGAAAAGAACCAATCCAAGTACAAGACAAGATATGACAAGCATCATGTTGATCACAGTTTCCAAGTTGGATATGAAGTTTGGATTTACATTAGCAAGGAGAGGCTTAAAGGAGAAGGTAAAAAACTAAAACCAATTATATATGGACCTTTCAAGATTCTTGAAAATATTGGTAACAATGCCTTCCATTTGGATTTTCCTCCTTATATGAAAATGTATGCATTTGTTAATGTTGATAATTTGAGATAGTATGAACCTCCTTTGATTGATGATTAAGAATATCATGTTAATATTCCTTCCATAGATGACTTCTCACCAGAATATCTTTCATAATTTCATGAGGATACAATCCTTGATGGAAAGATAAGAACTTCAAAACGAGGGAAAGTGGAGTACCTTTGTGTTGGTCTAAAAGGAACAAATCCAAGAAAAGATAAATGGATTGAGGTTGGAAAGGTGAGGGAGCTATACCCTCATATTCAGATTGACTGGAAGTAGTCTTTTGGAGGTCCAAAAGCTTCCCAATGGGGAGGAGAGATCCAGGGGATCAAAAAATGCTCAAAATTCAAAGTTCTTGGAATTGCTCGAAAAAGGATTCATTGCATAGATCCCATCCTCATGATACCAACACAACTTGAATGGTATCAAAAGGATCTTGTATGCAAGAGATATCACATTCTTTACATTTTCCCAAATAAGAAAAATGTTGATTGTACACAGTCCATACATTCCATACAGGCCACTTGGCAGCTGACCATACAGTCCATATGACTGTACACCTGGTGTGGAAATATGACTTGGCAACTGACATGGAAGGTGGTGATGACCATTTTTTCTATACCACTTTGTCCACAAATATTAAAATCTCCAATTCTAGTTGCAACTAATTTATTTTTAATTGTTTTCTTGTTGAAACCACTTAACCCATGACTAACCACTTTGACTGGTCAACTTCTTCTAGGAGATTCTAGAATAATTTGACTTCTTTGACCTTGTAGAGGATTCTAGATAACTCATGACAGTTCTCCAACTTCGCATGGCCATAACTCTCTAACCGGGGAGTTATGTGGCATTACACATATCACCATAAATGATATGACATATACTATCCATATGTAATAGTTTCTCCTGAAAATTCACTAATATTCATTACATTATTCCTTAATCAAACTTGTGTTCCCTAACCACACTGTTGGGTTACCTAACCATTTGTACTTCACAAAGCATCTTCCCGTGAGGGATTTCACCATAAGGGGACCACTTTGAGAACTTTATCCAAGAGAGTCTTCCCATGAGGGATTTCACCATAAGGGAACCACTTTGGAGTTTATCCATTTGTTTATTCCTTTCAACCATGACAAGACAATAATGACCAACCTTTACATCATCCCGTCTATACATCAATCCATGATAATACATCACTATGACACCACTTTACATCTTTGACATCAATTACATGTATGACAACATAGGCCATCAATCAATACATCAATGATACTATGAAAAGAAATCAACTCTTTGAAATAAATCATTTTACATCAATGGCAACATAATGCAACACATTACTTCTTGCTAAATATTTATGTTTTTCATATCATATTTCATCTGTTATATTACAAGTGGTATCAGAGATCCTTCCTTAGCAGAACTTGTGGAGTAAAATTGTTTTCAAGTTAGAGACGTACTCTGAAATACTTAATCTTCAGAGATATGTCGTTCCATGCATAAACCTATGGCCGGGGAACCATACACGCATGAACTACAAATGGTACTTAAGCACACCTTGTTGGCCACCCTTGTAACCCCTTCTTGGTACCCCTTCAAGTGGTAGTGCATTAGAAAACACCTATATATAGATCGACCTATATATCCTGAAGCCCTCCATTGATAAACCAACCAACATCCTCATTGTTATAGTATCATAGAGAAAAACACTTAGAAAGCTACTCTCTAGTAGTTGGAAAATCGAGTAGTATAACTAAGGGTGCGGTCTAGCCTCCTTAGTTGGCTCCTTGAGATATTGGGTTGAGTACTATTGTTTGACCCCACACATATATAAGAGACCTATAGGGGGTACACCCTTACTTGTAGATACCCTGCAAACCCTAACCCTTGGGATGGAAAAAACTGATCTATTATAGTGAAAATTGGCCCCTGCTAATTTTTTCATTGCATAAACACTCCCTGCAAACATTTTGTATTATTGATGATTTGGGAATTTCTCCACTGCAAAAGTATTCGGGTCGGATTATAACTCAGCGGGAGTAAAACAAATGGATTATGGGGCCCAAATGCACCCTTATTTGTGAACTATTCCATTGAATCCATCTCTTCATTTTTCTCATAGTGGTACCCTTCAATTTTCATCATTTGTTTTCCCTGCGATCTCAACCCTTTCTGGGACACCCTTATTTTCCACCTATCCCATTGGAATCCTCTCTTTGTCCTAGTCACCCTGGTAACTATCACTTTTTGTGGCCTTGATTTCTATCCTGATACCTTATTTACTACCTAAACTTCTACCATGCCAACCACTCATGCACAGACCCAAGAAGAATGGGAGTCTAAGTTGTCCCACTTAGAACAAGAACTTAAATCCCTTCATACTTCCATATGCATCGAAGTCAAAGACTACCTACACATAGAATTCCAAGTAGCCATCCATGTTTCCATGCAGTAATTCATGAAAGGTAAGAAGGTGGAGCCCAATGAAAAATACCCCCAACATTCCCATCATGATCATACTCATTCGTCCCACTCCCCTTGGGGTTCTCCACACTCTTGGAATAAGGTGCCCAAAGTTGACATGCATAAATTTGATGGATCTAACCCAATAGGGTGGGTTTCTCAAATGGAACAACACTTCTTCCTTCAAAAGATTTGGGATGATGAGACCAAAATCCATGTATGGATTTTGTACTTGGATCAAGAGTGATGGAAGTGGTGTTAATGGCATAAGAAATTTTATCCATATATACCAAATTGGAGCATGTTCACTAAAGCAGTTTGTCCATGATTTGGTAGGGAATAACAATTTTTGGGACATCTCACAAAGTTGCACCAAACTGGATCAGTCACCGATTTCAGCATGGCATTTAAATAGTTGTCTATATGAACTAAGGGATTATCTTATGCATTTTACCTTGAATGTTTTATTAGAGTATTAAAGGAAACCATCTAGGCTCATGTCAACATGCATCATCCTACTATCTTGTTCCAGGCATTCCAATTAGAACTGGAAGCAGAGACCATCCTTCAGGCCCCTCCCATGAAGGATAAATTCCCCAAGCATCCTCTCCCCAGGGCTCACCCTCCTCTGACACAAACATTGAAGGTTCAAAAGTTATCTCCATAAGAAATTTTGAAATGTCTCAAGCAAGGAATTTGCTACTATTGTGATGAAAAGTATTCACCAAGATATAAATGTAGAGAACAAAAGTTCTTCCATATTGATGCATCATCTGCCTATCCCTATGAAGACATCCAATTAGATGAGGCTCCTAAACCATAGGAGGCTCACCCAAGTGATCACTTCGAATCTTTAGTTGCAAACCCTATGGAATCAGAGGAACCTTTCATATCTCTTCATTCTCTCTCAGGTATTTCAGTCCTACAGACATTTAAGATCAAGGGTTACATCAAACATAGGTCGGTTGTGGTGTTGATTGATAGTGGTAGCACCCATAATTTTATTCACCACAATATTTCTAAGGAGATGCACAACTTTTTCCACCATGTTTCTATTTTTCAAATCCTCATTGATAATGGTGGTACTATGAAGTGTAGGGGGCGTTGTGATATTGTCAAAATCCAAATGGGTGATTATCATTTGAAAACCCACATGTTCTCTATTTCCATGGGTGGTTGTGATATTGTATTGGGCGTGGAATGGTTTTGCACTCTGGGACCAATCATAATGGATTATCAAGAATTATATATGAGATTCACCCAAGATTATCACACCTACACCCTATGAGGTCTCCTAGTGAGGTCCCCTAAAATCGTCGACTCTCACAGGATGGAAAAAATGTTGAAGAAATTCCACCATGGTGTGATTTCTCAATTTCATGTCATCCAGGTCACTGAGTAGGCCTCCCAAGTAGGTTTTCCAAGAATGAAACTCATCTTGGACAAGCACCCCAAGTTATTTGAGGTTCACATGGACTTACCTCCCTCTAGGGGTGCGCATGATCATAGAATCCCTCTCCTTTTAGGCAAGAAACCCCCCAATGTATGTCCCTACAAATATCCATTTGCTCAAAAAAATGAGAC
Organism: Picea glauca; assembly: GCA_000966675.3. Taxonomy (NCBI): domain Eukaryota; kingdom Viridiplantae; phylum Streptophyta; class Pinopsida; order Pinales; family Pinaceae; genus Picea; species Picea glauca. The sequence goes on from JZKD02S0233684.1 coordinate 991,757, forward strand.
AAAAAATGTGGTACAGGAATTACTAGAGAAGGGGTAATTCTCCCTAGTACCATCCCATATTCTTCACCAGTGGTGATGGTCTTAAATAAAGAAGGTATTTGGTGCATGTGTTCCGATTTTCGTTTCCTGAATAAATTGACCATTAAAGATTAGTTTCCCATTCCTTTCATTGATGATCTGTTGGATGAAATCCAAGGTTCCTGTGTCTTCACCAAATTAGACCTTCGCTCTGGATATCACCAGATCCAAATGAAGGAGGAAGATATTCTGAAGACTGCTTTCAGAACTCATGAAGGACATTATGAATTATTGGTCATTCCTTTTTACCTTTTCAATTCCCCATCCACCTTCCAAAGTATCATGAATAAAATATTGAAACATTACCTTCATAATTTTTTCCTAGGTTTCTTTGGTGACATCCTCATTTACAACCACACTTGGGATAACCACCTTATTCATGTGGACAAAGTCCTTCACTTGTTGTAGACCCATCAATTGTTTCTCAAAAAAAAGAAATGTTCCTTTGGAACCAACAAAGTGGAATACTTGGGTCACATTGTGGGTCAAGAAGGGGTAAAAGTGGACCCCAAAAATATACAAGCTATTTAGGAGTGGTCGTGACCCATGACCTTAAAGTACCTAAGGGTTTTTCTAGGTCTCTAGATATTACAGAAAATTATTCCACCATTATGGGAAAATTTCTAAGCCCTTGACCGAACTTATTAAGAAGAATGCATTTCATTGGACACTTGTTGTTGAGAAATACTTCATAGATTTAAATAAGTCCATGTGCACTACTCCTGTCCTAGCATCTCATGACTTAAGAAAAACCTATGTGGTGGAATCAAATGCTTCTAGCATTGGTATTGGAATAATTCTCAATCAATATGGTCGACCTTTGTCCTTTACTAGCAAAGTGTTGAGTGGTCGCAATCTGGGAATATCTACGTATGAAAAAGAATTGATGTCCATTATCCATGCAGTGCACACATGGAGGCCATATATTTTGGGATGTCATTTTCAAATCAAAACATATCAACATAGTTTGAAGTATTTTTGGAGCAATGTTTATCATCCCCCCAAAAAAACAAGTGGCTGACCAAAATGTTGGTTTATGATTATGAAATCATATATAAAAATGGAAAAGACAATACCTTCGTTGATGCATTGTTAATACAACATGAGGAGGAAAAGTCCCTCTTTTCCTTAATATCCTTACCGGTTCCTGATTGGATTGAATAAGTATTCCAAGAAGTGTTAACACACTCGACTATCTATAGGATAATTTAGCACCTTCATGAGGACCCTAATCCTCATATAGGCTACACTTGGCAGGATAATATTGTCAGATATAAGGATCACATGGTTCTATCACCTTATTCTACAATGAATCCAATGCTCTTAAATGAGTTTCACTCATCAACTATTGCAGGCAACTCAGGCTTCCAAAATACCTATGCTCCTGCATGCCATTCTTTTTTCTTGGCATGTATCAAGAAGGATATCCTTCACTTTGTCACTGAATGTGAGGTGTTCCAATGTATTAAAGGTGAAACTATCAAGTCTCTGGGAGTCCTACAACCTCTACCCATTCTAGCTTCTATGTGGGAAGACATATCCATGGAATTTATAGTGATCCTTCCTAAATCTAGGAATAATTACCTCATCATGGTGGTGGTTGATCACCTCTCCAAGTATGTTCATTTTTGTGCCTTACCCCACCCTTTCACACTGGCACTAGTAGCACAAGTTTTCCTTGCTCCAATTTTCAAGTTACATGGCATGACCACCTATATTATATTTGATCGTGACCCAACTTTCACTGGAAAATTTTGGCAAGATTTGTTTAAACTGCAAGGAACCCAACTAAACATGATTACATCCTACCACCCCCACTCTTACGAAAAAACAAAAGTGGTCAAAAAATGTTTGGAAACCTGCTTACGGTGTTTTTCTTCATACAAACAACACTAATGGGTGCAATGGATCCCCTTGGAATAATGGCGGTACAATAATTCCTATCATATGGCCACTAAAATAACCCCATTGAGGAAGTGTATGGCCAACGCCCACCTACAATCACTACCTATATTTGAGGCACATAAAAGGTCCAATCTATCGATACAATGTTGCAAGGTCAAACAAACACCCTAACAGCTCTGAAGGATAACCTCCACATGGACCAAAATCACATGAAGCAACACGAGGACCAACATCGTTGAGAAATGGTTTTTCAGAAATGTGATAAGGTGTTTCTCAATCTCCAACCTTACAGATAAACATCTCTGAAATCCCAGGGGCATCACAAGTTGGCACCCAAATATTATAGACCATACCATATCATCAAGAGTATTGGTTTAGTGGCATATAAATTGTCCCTTCCAGCTACTTCCAAAATCCATTTGGTGTTCCATTTTTCTTGTCTAAAGAAAGTGGTGGGACAGAATTGCAAGGTCTAAACCATCCTTCTAAAGTAAGATGAAGAAAGATCCCTTTGGATCCAACCAGAATCATTCCTCAATAACCATGAATGTCATCTGCGAGGAAGAACTATCAAGGAAGTGTTTATCAAGTGGAAGGACACGTCACTAGAGGATGTGACTTGGGAACCAATAGCCATACTCCAACAATTTTTTCACCTTCATCCTTGAGGACAAGGATGCTTTTGAAGGGGGAGGGCATGTTAGGATCCGATCCTAACCCATATTCATGGGTCATTAGTTAGTAGGATATGATTTTTATGTAATAAATGATGGAATCAGTTAATAAGGCCTAATAAATAAAGGGGAATAAGTCAATGTAAGAAGACCTAATAGAAGCTTTCACTTATAGAAATATCTTCCTCTAGAAGTTTCCTTAGAAGGTATAATTAGTATAAATAAGAGTATAGTGTATTGGATACTTTGTCTTGGAGATTATTGTAATAGATATATTCTCTGCTAGAGGTTTCCCCATCGAAGAGGAAAGTGAACATTGACATCTTAATAAAGGTTTTCTTTCTGGTGTTAGTCTGGTATTGATATAGCTATAATCTTGTTGTGTCATTACTGCTTGCTAAATATTTTTTCTACATATCATATTTCATCTGGTATATTGCACTCTTCCTATTGATATCAACACATATTACTCTGGGACAAAGATCTATTGTTATAGTTAGTACCTTGGGGATTGCAGTCATCAGTGATAGGTTCCCTCATTATCGACGGTGGGAATACATCAATTTCCCCTACTCAATATTTTCTATCAGGTGTTCGACATCAACTCATTTATTCACACTTGCTAGATTTTACTAGGTACCTTGATGTCCATTATCATTATTGGTGGGTCATCTTGAATTTTTTAACGGTATGCATCAATGAATTGTAATCAAATGGTGTCTCATAGTGTTCAAATCCAATAACTTTATTCACATAGAGTAGACTTGTACCATGGAGGATTGTTTCAAAGACCTCGGGTGAAGTAAGAGAATCACATATTTTCTTCTCCTACCCAACTTTTATTTTACCACCCTCTTCGACATCAGTACTTGCAAAGGATTAGTTTGTTCACTCCATTGGTTCCAGATATCCTCTATTTGATTATGAGACATAACTCCCCTATGTATTTATTCATGGCTATGATCTACATTTTTACATGGATCAACTATTTATTTTCTCTTGGCCATGATTTCTACCTCTATATATTGCATGGATTCATTGTGTATAGTTTTTGTGGCCATGGACATCAATTATTCTTTCATTACTCGTGGATCCACATTGTAATTGATTTGGTGGCCATGATTACATCGCACTCAAGCATGGGAATGCACAAATTTAGAAGAGAGTATCTTACTTGTTTGTGTTGTAGGTATGGTTCCAGGGCTGGTATTCAACAAATCCTACCCAATGGCCCCTCCATAATCGCATGACTAATTGTAATGTATTTCAACCATGAATTTCTTTTATAACCTCACACATTAGGGGGAATATATTATAGCATCACTTTCCACAATATATTATCATTATGAGTCATTGGCCTCATTTAAAACCCTTTCCCTATTTGAAATAGTTGAACCCCCCTTTTCCTCCCTAAAAACATATTAAAAAAGCACATTTTCCAAGATGTACACAAATCTCCATAAAGAAACCTATGTACATACGCTATTTTCTAGTTAGAAACACATGTAGATGTTTAATTGGATAAAAATAAATATAATTCTTTATATTTTGGGTGAAGTTGACGGATTCCCTAGGTTCCCAACCTCCTATAGTCTGTGCATAACTACTCCAACTAAAAAAAAGGAGTATAAAAGAGATCCTTGGATGGAGGAAGTACATGATGAAAGAGATGCATCCTTATGCTCGTAGTTTCCTAATAGTTGTGCAATCCCATGTTTCCCTATATTTATGAGATTGTATTCCCCCATGAAAACCCTTTTTTCAGTATTTTTATCCTCTTTATCTCGTCAAGAAGAAGCCTATTGATTCCTTGGACCCACGTGAACACAAAAATTTGGAGGTATACTTCATCATCTCATGCCTTGGGTAGAGAAACTTGGATCCTATTTCTGGGATCATGCCACAGAAGTTACAGGTTGCAACCAACCCCCTTTTGTTGTTATCAATAAAAGAACTCTCATTCTCGTCTGATTCTTTGTGTTATTCATGATTTTAATGATATTTTATGTATCATGTCTTGAATATAACATAGATTTTGAATTGATTATATTTAATTAGTTAGTAGAAAACTAATTTCTTGTAGTTTCATACTTCTTTCATTGTAGGACTTTCAAAAGATTGTTTTCAAGGATTTCAGGAGTGAAATACCTCAAACGAGATCTAATTCAAACGTAGCGTTCCTGGTATGTTCCTCTTCCTTTCTTCTAAAAGTTAGTTACTATAGGTAGTTATTTCCAATTGATTTTCTAATTAGAGGTTGAGAGGAATCTTTTAAGGTAACTACTCTGTTTTGGCCTTGACCCAAAGCCATAGGACTTAGATTTCCATAACACTGGGGGAATCATAAAAATGTATCCTATGAAGCCCCATCTCCCTTTAATCAATCAAACAAATAGGAGGGCCCAATACCTCTCAGTTTGATTTTGTTGGGAGAGGCCAAAACCTTCATTGGGTACCTCTTAGTTTTCTTTTTTACAATTAAAACATAATCTTAAAGCAGCAAAGGGCCCACACATTCCCACATGTTTAGAATCATAGGATAGTTTCAAATTTTTTAAAGCAATAAGAAAACAACCTATGAAGTTTAAATAATTTGTAAGGACCCATACATTCCCACATAATTTCAATCTAATAAAAGTTTCAAAGTTTTCTTATATTAGTTAACATCCTAGGAAGTTTAAAGGATCAAGAGTAATGACCCACATGTCCACCATGCTAGTGATCTACGAATTTTAAAATTTCACAAGGATTGTCTTGAAATTTAGTAAGTTAGAGTTAAACAAGAATTGCAAAGGACCAAGCGATGTCCACATGTTAAAAATATTGAACTTAAATTATTAAAAATCATTTGACAATGTCACTTCTTGCACACAAGAGCACCTCAAAACACCCTCAAGAATATCTATTAGATACTTGAATCTATAATATTCTCTCCTCTCTCCACCCACAAGAGATCTAGGAGGATCAGAAAGGCTTCATTTTTCTTTAGATATTCTTTGTCCACACAATTTTAGTCAACGAGATAGGTTCATAAAATCAATCTATCAGCCCATTTGAAATAATAAAAGAAACCACTAAGCAACTCATTTTCAACCTCCACAGGAGGAACACACAATAATTTTTAGTCTAAGTTGATATCTCGGGGATAGGCATTCAAATAAATCCTCGTTATCATTTCTCATTGAAACTTGGAATTTTTTAAATATGGAACTAAAATCCTCTAAATCAATCATTCCTACACCATAAGGCAAGGGGATAATCATGAAGGGTCAAAGGCCGATGTCTGGTTGTTCTGTGCGTGCCTTCATGAGTTACCCAACTCTTGGAAAGCATCCATCCCATGAAACATTTCTTAGGAAAAAAATATAAATTTTGTGCTTGGTAAAGGTAGCTTAGATTCCAAATATGGGTTTTTCCACCAAGATGGTGATTTTGGGCTGCAATTGCACCTCAATTAGACTTTGAACGATTCTCTAGAAATATCACTAATACTTTCTAGGATATGCCCCCTTCACCCCTTATTATAACTGATTTTTCATAATGTCACTAATTTCTCTTTCAGTGGGTTCATGCCCCATTTTTGAGTACTTTTGGAAGGCCCAGTGATATTTTGAGAGGAAGGACATTATGTCTTTTAGGATACATGCATTTTATTTTTTTTCCCCCATGCAGAAAAAACCCAAACTACCCTACATTGTTTCTTCTTTAGTTTTTTTACGTATGATCATTGTTTACATGCAACTGTAAGTGACATTGTTGAGATAGTCCATAAATATAAAAATAAATTGTTTATTTATTTCTCTCATCACCACTCACGCACATCCGTAGAAAGTCCAAAATCATATGGGAACCACATAATCCTCATTATTTTAGGAACTTGCAGAACCTCCTTCCAATATTGGGAGGTGCCACCAATTTGTATGAGACATCAACTCAACCATCACATACACCTATGAGTGAAACTCTCTTAGGATCCTCTTTGATTGGTTCCAATATCCCAAAAGTCCCACCCACTAGTCCTCCATGACAAGGAGGATGAGCTCAACCTTCTTCACAAGGTACAAGTTCCCAACCTTCCTCACAAGGAAATGCTTCTCGATCGTTGCACACCATGGATGGAACACCCCTTGCCATGCCATATTTGGAATCACTCAACATCCCATATTTTACCAAATTAATGGATGACCCTATTTTACATGACACCACTTCGACTAATATGCCCACCAAGTTACCTTTCGACATCCCAAAGTTTGAAGGAAAAATGGGCAAAGATCCAGCTAACCATATCATGTCCTTTCACCTATGGTTATTGTCCAATAGCATCATGGACAATTCCATTCATTTGATATTTTTCAAAAGAACACTAATCGATCCATCTACCAAATGGTATGTGGATAAGAAATTGGGGTCCCACACGACCTTTGAATCATTGGTGAAATCCTTCCTATCCTTATTTCAACTACATGTGCATCATGATACTAGTTTGGAGATTATTTCCAAATTTAAACAAACCATGATCATCCAAATTGTTGATCATAGTCATGGATGGCATAGAATAAGAAGCATTTGAAAGGATGATAACACCTCCCAATAATGACTAGATTGGTTCCTCAAATTACTAGTCCCTGTCATTGCCAAACATGTAGCTACTACCTTTCCTCAAACTGAAGATGAGGAAAACAAAAAGGCCCAATATTTTGACCTTATTTATTCCCAATCGGTGTACTTATACTCCATATTTTTATATGCTCCTTGGCCTCTCCCCTTTGGACAAGAAAAACCTGGAGCATCACATGTTGCATATGGATTGATAGGGTCCAAGGCCCATTGTAACCCATATTCTCAATTGGTACCCATGTTTGGGGACATAAAATACCATAAACCATATGGGGGTATCCCATACTACCCTCCCCCCACCCCTCCAACCCCATTTACCATCCCTCCCAATCCCTTGATGGGAGGGCACGTACCTATACCACCAACAAACCAGACACACATACCACTTCCATGTCCATTGCCTACCACATTGTACAAATCCATTAATGGGGGTGAAACATCCACCTCATAATCTCAATACAGATTCACCCCAATAGGTAATCCATATTACCCTTTCCCCATTCCCCCTCAACCCATCTCCCCACCACATGGAAAAAACAAGCAGGTGTGTATTCTCACAAACCTTCTTCCATTCAACAAGTCCAAGACTTTGAACAACTGAATATGGAAAACCCTCTTAATCGATCCAACAATAACCAAAATAAAGGGAATAATAAAAACAACAATAACCAAGGATAGGGGGGAAATCCCCATAAAAAAAAAATCCCCATTAGGAGGTAACCTAAATCCCCAAGGGGGAAATAAAAATTTCCAACCATGGCAAGGGAAAAACAACAATCTCATAACCAATTTCCCTTGTGCACTATGTGGTTAAAATGGTCATTACACTTATAAATTCCCCAATATTTCTAATTATAAATGGATGAAGGAATATATGAATCCACAACAACCCCCTACCCCACAGGGCCCACTGCAAGTACCTCAAAATTACATGTCACCCCCAACAACAACGATCCTGCAAAATCTGATTCCTCACCAGGGAGTCATTAACAATCAACTAGAAGTTTTCCCTCACCCACAACATATGGAATAATACCCTCACCTAGGTCAATCCAGTAGAACACATCATAATTCTCACCATCGAGGAGGAAATCATCTTACAAAATTTCAATCGTCAGTATGGTATGCCTCCCAAATCAACTCTGGCCACCTCAGATTCACCCCAATTACCAACAAGAAAACTTCTATCAATACCCCTCCCTAGCATTGAATCGACCACCCGTGTACCACACACACCTCTGCATAGGTATTTACACAACTCCCATGCTAAGGAAAAAATAATTTATATCCTTATTGACAATTCCACTTAATCCCTAGCTTGCATGTCCATTTTATAGGTTCTTCAAACATGCCCTTCATAGTGAAAGGCCTTGCCTAGTTTTGGGTAGTTGACCCATCAAACACTCATTTGATCACTTTGGATTTGGATAAAGCTGAACCAAAACTTCCCTCATTAGTCTCTTTCCAAATCTAGGTCAAAATACAGAACATAACAATACATCGGTGTATCATAAACGAAGGGACATCTACATATATTATGTCCAAAACTGTATGGAAACAAATGTGTATCAACAAATTTGGTCCCATCATCCATTACTCTTCGATCATACGATGGTCTCCCATCACAACCTAAAGGCCTCTACCAAAATTTTATAGTTGAACTAGGGGGGGGGAATGATTCTCATAGACATCAAGGTCATCGATCCTTGATTGGATTACAATATCATGTTTGGACGAAGCTACATGTATTCCATGCAATTCATTGCTTCCTCTAGATTTTTTACCATACTCTTCCCTCACAATGGGAAGATAGTCTCCATCAACCAATTGACACACTATGAACCCAAACACTTAGGTAAAATAGACAACATTATCCCTATCATATGAGCTAGCTCCAACCTCTTTCCAGTCATTGATGTCATACCATGCATCTTTCAAGACTCGTCATTATTGGGATATTATCAAGGAAGTCCACCTAGCCTCTCTAGCACAAGCAAAACTCAGGTCTTCGTAGTTATATCAAATGGAATTGAGATTCCTTATGATCATTCTCTCAAAGGAACCACACATCAATCCTCTATGGAGACCTCCACACCACAAATAACCCTTGAGGGGCCTACTTCACAAACCTCTCAGGAATGTTTCCCCATTCAAGAGAACCAACCAATGACTCAGAAACTATCTATTTGGAAAATGGTCTTGTAGGCCCTAACCCAAATCCCATTCTTTTCCCTTGTTATCTAAAAAATCCTTAGATGTCAATTCAACTCATAATCATGCATTAACATCCAATCTGATTCAGGAGTTATGACCATTACTGATTATTTGCATCTATCATGTAAATCCACTTAACAAAACTTCATTAATTTTCACAATTAACTTGAAGAATTGAAATGTTGAAATGAAGTAAAGTAAGAACAAAAACAAGTCAAATGATACATTACACAATTTGTTAACAAAGTTCACCAAATCTTTTGGCTATGTCTCTGAGCTCGCATAATTAATGAACTAGTTCATTAATTCTTCTTTGCAAATACTTCATTCTCCCAACCTGGAATAGGTCTAGAAAGGAATAAGGATATCACATAAAGTGGCTATCCTCCTTCTCCAAGAGGTCTCACAACATGTGGCTAATTTTCCCATCCTAGGACTTACAAGGCACTCTCAATAACGAGCTTTTTGTCTGCTACATAAAACTCAAGTGTGATTTCATTATCATCTTTGCCTCAGAAAACTGAAACTTTTTACTCCAAACACTCTATAGTTTCATAAATTCTCAATGGAAATAAATTACAGACTGACCCATCATGGGATTGAATTTCTCTTTTGCTACACAACCTCAGGTGTAACTATCACCATCAACTCCACCTTAAAAAACTAATACTTTTGACTATAAAAACCCTATGACTCCCATAGATTCCCAATGGCACTGAATTACAACATACAAAAATGACTCGTCTCTGAGCTCCTTGGCATGTTAGCACTCTTATACATTAGAACTCGACTTATATTTCTAGCACCATAGCCATGTGTGGTGTAATGGAAAAGTAGTGGTGATTTTATAGTGGAGGTCAGGGGTTCAAACCCCATCCAACCCACTATATTCTTGTTGGCACATTAAATAAAAATTTAAATATTATTTTGTCAGTAGGATTTAACAACTATTGTCGTTGGCACAATGATCGAGGTGTTTGGAATATTCAGGTGGATACATGGGCAGAGGTCATGGGGTCAAACCATCCCGTCTCCCCCATTTGGTAATTGGATAATAAAAATACAAATTAATGGAAATCCATTAACAAGATTTGTCAATGGTATAGTGGTAAGTTGTTTGGATGTTGATGTACATGTCAGAGGTTCAATTCCTTCCACCCATTAATTTCATAGTTGATAGAATGTTCTATCCTAATTTGGGGTAAGAGGTGGCACACTATGATTGGGCCATGTGTCACTCTTTGATTTGGCCACCTTAATTCATAGTCAATGTAGAGTCTCTCTGCCACTATGTTGCACAGTCACCTGCCACCTCAACATATAGTCAACACCACATCAGTCTACTATACTCCCACCTATCCTGCCAAATTATCCTATTGTACTACCATGTTATCATTTGTATAGTGACACATCATCATATATTCAGTCCATGTTAGCATCCATATATTCTATGTGTCATGTTCATACAGTGCCACGTAAACATCTATACTGCCATGTGTCACCCTTCTAGTGTTTCCACGTGGTAGCCCTATGATCTTTTTCCCTTCTTGGACACAACTTCAAAAGGAAAATATTCCTCATACAACATTTGTTTGAGTCTGTTTAAGTTGTGTTGGAAAGATTGCATTGACCTCTACATAATGGAGTCATTTTCATCAGCAATCGAGACTATCATCTTTTTAGCATTCTTAGATCCACTTGGATCACCCTCCACTAAGAGTGTCAACATATCATATCACTGCTACCCTCACATTTCCAAACATGGTGATCGCTATCCCAGTGTGGCATTTAGAGATACCATATATGGTACTAGTTACATCTCTTCCACCTCAACCTGAGGTTTTTCCCACACAACCCATGATTCCAACACCACCTCTTTCCACTGGTCACACAGTTGGGGAAAACATTACGAACAAACGATGCACAAAAAATAGAAAGGAGTCTACTCTACCCTCTCATCCCCGAGCCCAACCTCCATGCACACTTTGCAACACCATTGGACACCCTACTAACATTATTGTGCCCCACGCTACCTGAATTATGCCCTTTAATTCAAATTCCTAAAACAACACCATTACTTCCTACCCTAGTAGAAAAAAACCAAAAACATTACTATAGAACCTTACTCATCACACAAGAAATGTCACCATAGAAAATTTGCATGCACCATATGCTCATAGTATGGAAATTACACTCATCATTTCCTATCTCTCCCCCAATTCTAAGAAGTGCTAGTTGTATAGAAAATATCATTTCCTGATCCCTCTCAAGAATCCCCCACTCTCGCTAACATCATTGACATACATTATGTCTCTAATTAAGTAAATGAAAGGATGATATGCCCATGTTACTTGGGCAACCAAATGGACCATTTCACATACATTTTCCCCCTTATTGGCATGTGATTGTAATACCCTAGGTTCAAGTTATCTTAACCAACAAAACCCTTTAAACGTCATCCCTTTCAGCATCACTTGTATGCATGTGAATTCTCACCCAAGGCTTCTATTGGGGATATAGGAACCAAGTTTCTACAATAGTTAGGGAATGGGAGGTGTTCATAGTAATCATTCTTAGTCATTTGTTTTGTCTGCATTATCTTGTATTTATTCTTCCTTGGTTACTTAGTGAATTCAATATATATTACCACTATACTGTAGATCAATCTAGTCTAATATGCATAAGAGAACATTCATGATCAATCACATAAAATACAATAAAACACAATAGTTAACATGGTTAACCCAACATTGGGTAGCATCCACAATGATTGGCTTCTTTATTATTCTTTCTTCAATCCTCTCAGGTTGTGCACTACACTTACAATAGAGATATCAATATATCTCTATCTCCATCATGCCTAGTCACTTTGTTGTGCAAGTCTCTCTCTATAATTCTCTTTCTCCACTTAGACATCGAATTTCTCCCTCATACTCAGTATATTATCTCACTCTCCACATGAACATAACAACATAGAATAGAACAGATCAACACTCGTGAATGAACCCCTATTCTACCCGACCCATTACATATTTATACATGGATTCTAGGGCTCAAAAACCAATTTTTCTCATTCCCAAAACCCAATTTCAACTCATTTTGACTTATCACAAATCGTGTTGACTCGTTTTTTAGGCTTTATTTCCGTGCTTTTACATCTGCATGCTACTTTTGCACTCTTGACTAATGTTATTCCTGCTTTTTCACATCTTTCTTATTTTAGCATGTCGTACTTCTCTCCTTCCTTTTTTCCCATTTTCTTCTCTTGTTTTATTCTTTTCTTTCTTCTCTTCTTTATTCTCTGCTAAGTAAGTTCTTACTACACACTTCCAAGCATGCATGTGCCTTTAATGCACACTCCACTCCTACCTTGTATTCTTTCTTTTTATACTGTGCATATCCTCCATACCTAGGATTTTCCTGAAAAATGAATCCAAAATGCCTGTCCAACATGCCACCAACACTCACTTGTGCCTCATCCCGAGCCACTCAGGCCTGTTGTGTGCTCCTCCATACTTCTATGAAATTTTGGGAGGTTTCCTTTGTTGTCGGAACTTCCTTTGTTACTTTGGCTTCTTCTCCCAAAATTTCCTCTATGTTTTGTGTAGTTAGGTTCATGATCTTTTGTTCCATGTCATGTTCTGCTTGCTTCAATTTATCCTGCATAGCTACTAATTCCCCTATCACACTTAGTGGATCATATTGCAGCGATCCTAAACATTGATGGATAATTTTTTGTTGGTCCCTTATCTTTTAAATTTCATTGTATGACTTCCTTTGTGCCAAAATGGCCATCATTCGTTCAAGAAGCGGTAGAGTGTTTATGCTTTGCAAATCCTTCTGTGCCTTTTCCTTTTCATCTCGCAATCTACATTCTATGACCTTCATTTTTGGATCCTCAATCAAAGTTGTCCATATTTGGGAACTTTATTCATAGAGCTTTTTGCATTCCCTTTATATTTTCTTGATATTTTCTATTGTTGTCATCATTGTTGTCTCTCTTCCTTCCCTTTATTTTGGCAGTCTTCCTGGCATTGTACATGATTGCAAGTCTTAAATCTTTCTACGGAAGACTTTGATGAATTTTCTGATTCTCGAGACCTCTTCCTCCATGGTGGCCTCTACTACTAATGGTACTTTGACAATTTCCTTATACATCTTTTGGACAGTCGCTTGTGTCTTCTACGCCATTTGTTTGGCTTCATCCTTCTATTTTAAGGCTTTCTCGACCCTTTCTGCGACCTCATTCTTATCCTTCATCACTTCTTCAACTACGCTCTTTTATTGTAGAGTAGATTCATATTGTTGTTGCATTTGAGCCCTCTCATATGCCACTTTGGTTAATTCTCTAATTGCTAAGAATGCATGGAGCCTTATCTCATGCATAATACCTACTTGCAAGCTCTTTAGTACATGTATAGGAATCTGTTACATGTATAGGAATTAGTGTTTTCATTTGTTCTTGCAACTCTGGTGTCAGGAACTCGACTGCATATGTCTGAATCTCTAATACTCTACGCCTAGCTACTAACTTGAACAAGAATGCATTGGATGTTTGTGCATCCTCAACTGGACTTGTGGACTGTCCTTGAACCAAGCCCTTTTCTGATGCTATGTTCATGGTCTCTAGTAGTTGTTGTATTGTTATCAATTGTTCCTACAGCTTATGGTGTTGCTCTGTGTGTTTCCTTGTTGATTCTTCAATTTCCCCGTCAGTGGCATCCTGTACTTGGTAGTTGATTATTTCCATGTCATCGTATGTCATATTATAGACATGAGGTTCCTTGTGTGCTTTCATTTTTTTTATGCACAACAACTACTGGATATTTCCCTTTTTATTTTCATTTTACTCCTACTTGTGGGACTGTGGATTTCACTTCTCCTATTGATGGTCAAAAAAATATCCCCTGCACCATTTTTTTTCCCATTTACCTCTCCTTCATCTATTTCTTTCTCGTCGTTGTCTTTTTATGCTTCTTTGTCTGGGTGATTTTTTTCTTCCCTAGGATTTTCCACTCATCTTCCCAATCATTGGTGATGAGACATACATCATATATTGTTAATTTGTAGTTGGTTGGTAGCCTCTGGTGAGGATGGCCCATTTTTTCTTGAATGTACATATGGTGCATCCCCACTTTGAAATGTGCAATATATTGGTATGTTTATACTATCTGGGATATGATGCATGGTATATGTTGTATGATGTACTTGATTGTGTCAAAGTAGACATAAAATGTTGTTGGGTATGTGTTATATTCTTTTCATGACTAGATCTTGTATTTTCTATGTTGCTTCAGGTGCGCAGGGGGGTTTGAGGGGGGCTGCTAGGACCCCCTTCAGGGTTTAGGGGGGAATTCCCCTGAGAAATATTTTTTCCCTTGAGAAACATGTCACATTTTTGCCTCATTTTTAGGTCACCTCGATTTTTGTGTCCATTGTTGGGAAAAATTTTGTCACATGGTTTTTTCCTATGGTTTTCTATTTCCAGTTAAGGAATTAGGGTTGTTGACTAATCCAAGTCACTGGGTTAGGTTTTTGGATGTCGTTGGCTCCTATATGTATATTGTATTGTAAACAATGTATAACTATGAATGAATATAGAATATGTTGGTTTTCCCGGTTTGGGTTTCTAGGGGAAACATCTTTGTGTAATGTGTGTATTTTCCATTGTATATTTTATGTTCTTTTATTGAAAATATATTTGCAGTAAAATATTGTACAAGGTTAAAATATACATTTGGTATCATATATTTTTTGCCTTCAGGGGGAAGCCTTTGTGGTCAAGGGTTTGGATCGGGACTGTGATAAGCCTTGTTACAATGGGAGATATGTGGTATTGATTTTTCAGGTGAAAAGAAATGACGAGAAGTTCAAAAATGGAGATCGAGGAGTTTAATGGGAAAACATTTGAGCCATGGAAGCTCAATATGGAAAAATTGTTGGTGGATAGATATCAGTGGATCGTGGTGCATCCAGGTACTGCACCTACAAGAACTTCAGTAGATGACTAGAAAAAGTTGGATCCAAAGGTGAATAGCACAATCCGACTGTGTCTCTCAGATTTAGTATTACTAAATGTGTCATAGGAAGATACAGCCAAACATTTATGGGATAAGTTGGGAAATTTGTATCAGTCTAAGTCCCTAGTAAATATTCCTGAGAAAGAAGTTGTATAATCGAAGGATGAGAGATGGTGACTCGGTGGCAGATCATTTGAACACCTTCAATACTATGGTAAGGCATTTAGTATATGTTGAGATTAAAATTTCATATGAACATAATTGTATCGGTTTACTATTCTCTTTACCAGACTCATGGAATAGTTTGGTTGTGGCCATAGGTAGTAATACAACTACCTTTAAGTTTGATGAAATGGTCTCATCCTTCTCGTGGGAGGAGATGAGATAGAATAACATGGAAGGACAGAGCACATATGCATTATTTGCAAGAGGATGCTCCCAGTAAAGAAATATATATAATTCATCAAGTGGGAGATCTAAGTATAAGGGTAGATCTAAATCTCCCATAATTTTTGTAAGGTATGCTAGAGATGTGGAAACAAAGGGCACTACAAGAAGCAATGTAATTCCAAAATTGAGAAAAAGAAGGGATTTGAAGAAGCTCCTTCTATAGAAGAAAATACTTCCAAGGAAGAAGGAGGGGATGTGTACTTGGATTCTTCAAGAACACATGCATATCATGAGGCATGGTTGGTTGAATCAGGTGCATCCTTTCATATGACTCCCCTTTGGGAGTGGTTCTGTGAATATGAAAGGTATGATGGAGGTAATGTCTTCCTAGGTGATGAATTGACAACCAGAATCATAGGAAGAGGAAAAGTCAAGTTGAGGCTCATATATTGAAGGGTTAGAACACTACCTAATGTTGTAAACATCCCAGGTTTGGAAATAAATTTGATTTTTGTAAGAAAAATGAACGATGCAGGGGTAACAACAATATTTGAAAAGGAAACCTGTAGGATGGTTTGAGGAGCAATGGTGTTGCTGAAGGGAGTTTGGTTTGGAACTTTGTATAAGATACAAAGAAGCACTATTATTGATGGGTGTAATAGTTCCATTGTTCCTAATATTAGATTTGAAGAAGAAATAACTCATACAGTCTCTAGAGAAAAGGTTATGGTGTGGCATCAAAGACTGGGGCATATTAGAGATAAAGGTCTTCGACTACTACATGATAAAGGTATGGTTGAAGGTATGTCTAACTGCTCTCTGGATTTTTATTTTTGTGAACATTGTGTATATGGGAAGCAGAATCGGGTTAGATTCCCCTCTATTTCAACAAGGGCAGAAGGAATTTTCCAACTAGTTCACAGTGATATGTTTGGACTTGTCTCAGTTCCATCATTGGGAAAATCTGTGTACTATGTCTCATTTATATATGAATTATCGAGGAATACTTGGATATATTTCCTCATGAATAAATACGAAGTCTTTTATAGGTTTAAAGAGATTAAGGATCTTATTGCGAATCAAATAGAGAAAATAATTAAGGTGTTGAGGACAGATAATGGAAGAGAGTTCTACGGGAATGAATTTGAATAATTATGTAAGAAGTGTGGTGTAGCAAGGCAGAAGAATACTCCATCTACACCTCATCATAATGGATTTTCAAAAAGGATGAACGTGATGTTGATGGAAAAAGAAAGGTGCATGCTCAGTGGTGTTAGGTTAGGGAAATAATTATGGGCAGAGTAGTGGGTACTGCATGTTACTTGGTCAACAGATCACCCTCATCAATTCTAGATGACAAGACTCCATAAGAGGTATGGACTGGTAAGAAACCTTCTCTCACACATCTCAAGGTATTTGGTTGTGAGGCCTATGTTCATGATTCAAAGGAAAATAAGAGTAAGCTATATAAGAAGGTTGAAAAGTGTATCCTTATTGGGTATAAAGATGGTCTCAAAGGCTATAAACTTTGGAACCCATAAAATAAGAATTTTATGTATAGCCGAGATGTTGTATTTATAAATGAGGGATGTTGTTAAACATGAAGTCCTACCAAGTAAGGAAGAACCAGAGAAAATAGAGTTTGATTTAAAGGATGATGAATTGGACTCTACAGAAGAATAAGATCATCATACTATAGTATTGAGGAGATCGGTTCGAGAAAGAAGGCTACAAGAAAGGTATACTCCATCCGATTTCCATTCAAATATATCTTTGTCTATTACTGATGATGATCCTAGAACTGTCAGGGAAGAAGTGGATTCAGAGGATGGAAAGCTATGGGAAAAGACCAGGGATGAAGAAATGGCAGCCTTGGATAAGAATGAGGTTTGGGATCTAGTCGAGTTTCCAACTAGAAGAAATCCCATTGAAAAGAAATGGGTATTTAAAAAGAAGTTGAATGCATAAGTAAAAGTGGAGAAATGCAAAGCTCAGTTAGTAGCAAAGGGTTATTCACAGGTTGAGGGAATTGATTTTGGTGAGAGTTTTTCTCCTATTTCAAAGATAACTTATATAATATTTATGTTATATGTTATTGCTGCATTTTATTTTGAAGTAGAACAAATGGATGTGAAGACAACATTCCTACATGGGGATCTAGAAGAAGAAATATATATGAAGCATCCAGAAGGATTTGTTGTGAAGGGAAAGAACGACATGGGATGCAAGTTGAAAAATTCCTTGTATGGTTTAAAACAATCACCAAGGATGTGGCATAAAAAATTTGATACTTATATGTTGGTACTTAGCTTCACAAGAAGCAGACATAATCACTGTGTGTATTTTAAATTAATTGGTGATCATTTGATTTATTTGGTTTTGTATGTGGATGATATGTTTTTGATAGGAAACAACAAGGAGATTATCCAGAATGTGAAAAAATGGTTTTCCTCTAAATTTGACATGAAGGATCTCGGTGCTTCAAATTTCATTTTGGGCATGGAAATTAAAAGAGATCGGAAAAAAGAGGAAACTCTAGTTAAATCAGAGAAAATATGTTGAGACAATATTGTGGAGGGTTAATATGCAGGACTGTAAACCAATCAAGGTCCCTATTCTTGTTGGTGTAAAGTTATATGCAGATCAGTGTCCCAAGACACAGGAAGAGGAGGAGGGAATGTCTTGTGTTCCATATGTGAGTGCAATTGGAAGTTTGATGTATGCAATAGTATGTACTAGACCGAACATTGTACATGTAGTGGGATTTTTGAGCAGGTATATGTCAAAACCAGGAAAGGATAAGTGGACAATAGTAAAAAGGGTTTCCAGGTATTTGCATGGCACTTCTAGCTATGGATTGTGCTACCAAGGAAGATCAGGATTGTACAAAGTGTTGTACATACATGGATTTCTAGATTCAGATTGGGATGGAGATATGGATCATAGGATATCTACAAGCGGGTATGTGTTTCACATGTTTGGAGGAGCAATCAATTGGATGAGAAAAATACACGCTGTAGTGGCACTTTCAACTACAAAAGTTGAAAACATGGCAGCCACTCATGCAACTAAGGAAGCCGTATGGTTACAAAGATTATGTTCAGGTCTTGGGTTGGTACATCAAGTTGTAAGGATAGATTTTGATAGTTAGACTGAAATGTTTTTGGCGAAGAACCTGTCTTATCATTAAAAGACAAAGAATATTGATATTCAGTATCACTTTGTGAGAGATATGGTTGAAGAAAACAAAGTGTTGTTGATCAAGGTGAACACTTTGAAGAATGTTGCAGATTCATTAACAAAATATGTGACCACTGAGAAGTTCTCTTGGTGTAGAGGATTCATGGGATTTGTTGCCCTGGATTGTTGACTATGTAACCCTGTAACCCTTTGTATGCAAAGAAAACAACAAGTGGGAGAATGTTGGGTATGTGTTATATTCTTTGCATGACTAGATCTAGTGTCTACTACATTGCATCAAGCGTGCATGGGGGGTTTGAGGGGGTGCCCCTAGGCCCCCCCTTCAAATGTTTGGGGGAAACACCCCTGAGAATTTTTTTCCTCGAGAAATGTGTCGCATTTTTGCCTCATTTTTCATGTCGCCTTGATTTTCATGTCCATTGTTGAGCGGTTTTTTGGTACATGGTTTTTTCCAATGGTTTTCTATTTTGGGTTAAGGAATTAGGGTTTTTGACTAATCCAGGTCATTGGTTTATGGTTTTGGATGTCGTTGGCTCCTATATGTATATTGTATTGTAAACAATGTATCACTATGAATGAATATAGAATATGTTGGTTTTCGCGGTTTGGGTTTCCAGAGGAAAACTATATGTGCAATGTGTGTATTTGACATTGTATCTTTTTTTTTCTTTTATTGAAACTATATTTGCATCAAAATATTGTACAATATTAAAATATACAAATGTAACATTGTTGTCTACTTGTCTCATTTTGTTTTTTGTATGCCATAAGTTGGCATATTGTGCAGTTGCATTATCTCTACTGGTTTCTCTCACCCACTGGTAATCACCGGGATATTTCCATCCAATGAGTGAAATAAAAATGAAATTTCTTGCCTTTCTCCCAAGATTCTAAGCAGTCTATCAAAAATTGGTTCACCGAAAATGTGGCCCAATTCAACTAGACCCCCTCTACGCATTTTTTTGTGACTGCGATTACTGCGGCCGACACTTCATCCTTTCAGCATTTCCTTAACAATTTGCAGGACAAAACCTATGTCTCAAATCACACAACATCATCACTGATGCCCGTGACATATAACCCCCTCTTTCCTCTGAAATTCTGAAACTCATCTTTCATAAATTCCACTAGTGCTTTCTCCCCTACTTTGTTGGTGAACAATGTAGCTGGATCCTCTCCTACTTTTAGAAAACCTTTGATCCACACAATTAGTTGGGTATCAATCAAAATCAGTGGTTCAAGTCACAATGTTCCTCCATGGATGTAATTGATTAGTATCTTGACACAAGCATTTATTTCAAGGTTATGTCCAAAATCGGGAATATCCAGTAGGCTCAATATCCCTGAACTCTCAAGTATTGTTTCCCACATATGAGGTTCAAGTAGTATTTCTCATGTTCTTGTCACTCTTTTTGCAAACAACTACTTTTCCCTTTCCAATTCGAGAAATTTATGTTCATCCGTGATATTGTGATATACAAACTTCATGGCAACAATCTTGCCTATCATGTCCCCTTCAACAATTACACCAAGTAGGATTTCTAGTGTGGCCAGTGGGTATTTTCCATTTGAAGGTACTTTAACTTGAGGTGCAGTGTCTTTTCGTGGTGGTATATAGTCCTTGTGAAAACTTGAATGTGACGCCAAATCTACCGGTGTTTCCTTGAACATTGGTGCAACTGGTGGTACTTTTGCTTTCTTGTGTGTTGCGGTTGCTAGCATTCCAAATTTTGGTGGGTCCATTTTTCTATGCGATGGATTTCCTTTCTTGATCTATGATTTGTATGGGTTGTCTTTGGTTCAAATTTGTATTCTATGTATGCCCACATCTATGAGTAATTGCAAATAACCTTCCCTATCGATCCCTTTTTCACTTTTATCACAATTCGACAGTTGTCGCCCAACGAAAGTGTCAAATCTGGTCAGAATGTGTCATTAATACTTCCTTACTGTGGCATTAATGCCAAATCCTCCGTCTTATTTTTCCTTTGATATGACCATATGTTCCGATCCTCGATGGTGCCTTCTATTTATGATTATACATTTCAAGTGCGTTTCGTCATTTATGGATTTGTAACTATCATTTTTGTTCTTTCATTCCCTTAACAATTTTTTTTTGTGTGCTTTAATTTTACACACACTTAACTGAATTTGCATTGTTTCTATTATCTGTTTGATGTGCCCTTTTTCTATGCAATACTTCTTCCTATTTACCTTTGTATTTCTTGTTTTTTCTGACTTTTTATTTGTTTTCTTCCTTTTTCTACTTTTTTTTTTGTTTTTCGATGTTTTACGTTCCTACTATATTACATATACTATGATACATGTGTTCTTGTTCAGTTCATATTAATGTGCATACAATTGGATGTCTCTATAGATTTTCAACCAAATCCCATTCACCATTCCTCCTAGGGTTTCTCAACTCAATGTTTCTATTCGTGCACCACATGCTGAATTACATAGGGGCCTAACCAATGAATTTGAAAATTTTTCTAGATGTTACATGAACTTATTGTCGTAGAGTAATAATAATTCCCCCACTTGAAACTTTTTCTATTTAATATGTATATCATACCATGCCTTTTCCCTTGCCTTTTGAACTTGTTGGTGGAATTATGTGACAAATCGATCTTCCTCGGGCTATATCAACTATGACAACTTATTCTCTACTGCGCTAGAGTATGAAATATCAATAATCATTGCAATGCATAGGCTAGGAACAATAAAATCCATAGAAATTACTACTTCTTTCCCATAGACCAACCTGAGAGGTGTTTTTCCTGTCAAATTTTTGCTTGTAGACATACATGCCCATAATATTGCAGGAACCCTTAAGTCCCAATCATCTCTCCCTACATTGCAGATATTTTTCAAAGCGTTCTCGAAAATTTTATTAAAATATTCTACTGTCCCATTAGCCCGAGGATGATATAGAGTACTCCTCTAATGATGAATTTGAAATTCCTCAGTCAATGTTGCAATTTTCTTATTCAGTAAGTGTGTTCCTTGATCATTGATTAGAATTCATAGGAACCCAAATCGTGTGACTTCATTTTCAAACAAAAACCATATGGAAGTCTCCATGGTATGGTATAACACTGGTGCTACTTTTTTCCATATGATCAAATACTCCATTTCAGCGAATATATAACCATATTTTGATCTTCTTCTTGATGGGTTGATTGGTCCAACAAAATATATTTCCCACTTATCAAACAGTTGTAAAGTAATTTGTGGGTTTAAAGGCATCTCATCTCCTTTGGATGGATTTCCCACTCTTTGACATACATCACATGTTTGACAATACTCTTTAGCATCATTATGAAGCGTGGGCCACCAGAGACCTATGCACAAAATATTTTGCATAGCCCCTTTACTTGCATAGTTTCCTCCTGCAATTCCCTTCGTGTTGTTTTGTGAGTATCATAGAAATTTCATGCTTGATCACACATCATCTCAATATTCCATCTACACCTAACTTGTCTAAGTTCCCTGCAATGAGATAATAGTTTGTTTCTTTAACCACCAATTGTTTCTTTTCTGCCACTTTCATTTCTAATGAGCCCATTCATGTACTTAGAAACTGTATGATGTCTATAAACTAGTCATCCACCATTTTAACTAAAAATAATTGTGCATCTGACAAGATGTCATCTAAATTTCCTACATCTTCTCCTGATAGTATGTACAATAAGTGATCAGGTCCTTCATTCAACTTCCCTGGTTTCACAACAACCTCAAAATCGTATTTCTAAAAAATCAATAACCACATGCATATTCCCCCCCCCAAACACTGGCTTGTTCACAAAGTACTTTAGTGCAGAATGGTATATATGCATCTTAAAATTAGAACCCAATAAATAATTTCTAAACTTTTGGAGTGCATATACCATTTCCAATCCTTCTCATTTTGTGGTAGTGTAATTATTGTCTACTACAGACAACTTCGTACTTGCAAAATCAATTAGGTGATTTATGTCTTCTTCCCCTTGTTGATACAATACTATGCCCATAGTTATGGATGACACATCTACATGAACAATCAACTCCTTCTTCTAGTCTGGAAATATTAAAATCGACGCGGTCACTAGTTTATGTTTTAAGGTGTCCAAACCCTTCTGACAGTCCTCTTTCCATTGGAGAGTTTCTTCCTTCTTCAGTAACTTCTCCATAGGTGTTGTAATATGTGCATAAAATTTGATGAATTTCCTGTAATACCCTATGTGACCCAGAGTAATTCAAAATCACTGCAATCTTGGTAGGATCCACTAATAAGCCATGATTTCATACCATATGGCCCAATAAAATTCCAAACGATGCGCAAAAGACACACTTCTTCAAATTCAATGAAATATGACATTGTCTACACCTATTCAACATTAAATTGAGTAATTCTATGTGATCCTTCAATAAACCAAACATAGTCCAATCATCTAAGTACACTTCAAGGAATTAATGAATAAATTCCTTAAAAGATACAACCACAACTCTTCAAAAAACTACAGGTGCATTCTTCAGTCCAAATGGCATCATTGTGTATTGATAACTTCCCCACTCTGTTGAAAGAGTAGTCTTATACCTTTCTTCCTGCGCAATTTTGATCTAATGGTACTCTGAGAATCCATCTGTGAAAGAATAGACCTCCTTCCCTCCTACATTCTCCAATAGCTCGTCTATGAATGGTGTTGGAAATGGATCATGTAGACATGCATCATTAAGCTTCCTCATATCTACACAAATCCTTATTCCTCTTGTTCTCCTTTCTTGTACCACCACTAGACTTATCCACTCTGATTCCACCACTAGTTCAATGATCCCTTCATCCAACATCATGCTTATTTCTGCTTTCACCTTTCTTTTTACTTCAGAATTAACCTATAGGGTATTTGTTGCACTGGTTTAGCACATGGTTCCAAAGGGATATTTGTCTAGACTAATTACACAAATATCCCCTTCATTTATGAGAATGTAGTTTGGAATAGATCTTGATACTCGTGCAATAAATATGCAATATTCTCTATGGTTTCATCACTCCAATAATTTTCTATCTGTACAAACTTTGGATTCTCTGTCATCCCAATATTTAATTTTCATGTCTTTATTTTCCATTTGTATGCAGCAAACTCAAGCTCTATCCCTTCTACTACTTGACCTCCCTCAGTTTCAGGTACTTTCACATTTCTTGGATCTTCCTCGTCTTGTTCTTCTTCCACGACACTGTAACACTCCAGAAATTCATGAAAAATCATCGAAGCTTTGTGCACACTACACACTAGTACCACCTCCATCATCCCTTCTTCTAAGAAGATATTGGTTCGAATGACCTATAATGTTGCATATATTGATGGATATTTTTGTTCAAAATTAAATTTTACCTTGAACCTCTGAGTCAATGCGTCCCAGTTTGATGTTTCTCTACACATTTCTAGTTCCAAGTACCAGTTCTTCGAAATTGTATCCAGGGTATGTATAAACTTGTGTATCCATTCCTCTTTCGATGTTGAACTCCATCTGTTTGTGCATTGATCCACATGATATTTTGGGTTACTTACCCTTGTATACCTCTGTGCAATATTCTCTAAGTCAATACCAAATCTCACATACATTAGTCTCTGACAATGCGAATAATCTTTCATCCCCTCTTTATGTACATCCCACCATCTAGTAAGAGTAGCTTTCAAGACAACATCTAGTGCCAACATCCTTTGTTGTCCAGGTACCTTCAACTCAAATTCCTTTACAAACAAGATGATATCATTCAATCCATCATACATGGGTGTATCACATAGCTCCATTCCAATCCAACACAATGATTGAGTTAGGCATGCACATAATCTATTTGATACTTCATGCATCCTTTGTTGCCAATTTTCTATACCTTCCTCTTTATTTGATGCACATGAGATAATACTTCTCCAACTTAGTGCATAATCCACAATGAGGTTTACATAATCATCCATCCATGCAGTCATGTTATACAAGTTGTCAATTTTATTTCCTCTCACTATCTCTATGTACCTCTTTACTTCTAGTAGGTCCAATGGTGCAGTAACCTTTAAGTCTACTACCTCAAATATCATTTCCATCCTCTTTATATTAATTATCACCTGATTATAAAGTTCCTATTCAAGTCCCATCGGTGTTGAATATGGTTGACTATCGTCCATGATATCAATGACTTCAAAGTCTACTATACTGCGCACTCCATCTATATTCACAAGTACTCCTGTCAATTGGCCAATTGGTACTATATTGTGTTGGTTTTCCAACCTTAACTGAATAGGAGACCATATTAACTTACGTTTCCCCATCATCTCCCAAGTCTACTTTGGTAATAAATTCACATCAAACCCCAAGTACAAGATAAAATTATCCACATCATATTCCCCAATATCTGCACTTAATATGAATTCTAAGTTCATCTTCTTTCTGTGCAGTACCTGATTCACTACCCTCTGTGCAATATGAGTTTCTCTTCCTTGTGCACAATGATCAATCAATTCATATAATGCATTCAACGCAACTTCATCTTTCATTAACTCTACACAAATTCTCAGGAATTCCCTTAGAGCACTTACCTTCCCAAGTGGCTTCTCTGGCATAGTGCGATCATAGACATGAGGTGCATGTGATGTTGATGCTCCCCAATATGGTCCTAGTATTTCTTTTATTTCCCTATGATAAGTCTCCTTTTCTTGCTTAGGGTCAAATTTTTTCATAGGTCCTATTGATTTCCTTACCCATTGCTCAGCCTGATTTTCTCCATTCATTGCATCAGCCCCTATTCTAGTTTCTTTGTGCATAACAACTATTATTCTGAGTCCTAGATTTCGTGTCTCAACTGATATCTTATATACATTTTGATTTGGATTTTGGTTCAGATTCCCTCTTTTCTGCCACTTCGCAAGTAGTTGAGGACAATCTTATGTCGCATGGTACAATGCTATATAGTATGTGGAGGTTGTACAGGGATTCAGTAAGTCATGAGCTAAGTGTCATGGTTGATTACAATTGTAACATATTATCGGTTCTCTAGCTCCTCTACCAAAATTTCACCTACCTCGACCTCTGCCAAAATTTCCTTTGTTTCTTGGATTAAAGCCTCTCTGATTATTATATTGTGGACCACCTCCTTCTATCACAACATTCTCCTCCTGAATTTTGTACATATCTAAAGTGAGCTCTCTCATCAAATCGTATGTGAGACAATCCTTCTGTTCGTTTCCAACTAACTTCCAGAAGTTGCAAAAAAAGTTCCTCGGCATACTCTTATATTTTTGTAGTAGTGGACACTCAGTCAGATGATGTCCCCACTTCTTAAATATTTCACAATATCTACCTTGGTAATGGATTTGGTCCTGCAATCACAAAATACTACACAAATGCTGGGAATTTGTCCTTATGGTGTTCTTTAGTCCTACACTTGGTACACCAGACTTTCTCTCATTTCTCCTTTCCTTTTGTGAGTTCTTCCAGTTGAATTTTCAAGGAAACTAACCGTGTCAGGAATTTCTCCATCCCTCCACTGTCTCCTATGGGGGATTCTTCCAATTTCATTGCAATCTCCAAATATTTAGGATGCGACACAGCCTTCTATTGAATCAAAATCCTGCAAATGTGTGGTAGAAGTATTATAATAAACCATTATTGGTGTTGTTGATTATGGATCTGAAATGTCAGTCTATCCATCAGATCCTTAAAACATTGGTCATAATCCCAGATGGATTATGTTTGCACCTATTTAATTTCCTTCAACTATGTAATGTATTGTAACTCTGACTTTGGCTTCTTGAACTCTTTCAATAATGGTTGTCTAATTTCTGCTAACGTCTTGGCTCATCTCGTAGGCGTGGTACTCTACAATTTCATGTATCAGAAAAATGTGTGGCGCCTAAATGTTGTTTCCAACTGCACAATCTTTACAGCGTCATCTTGGGCATTATTTGTAGCCCAAATTGTCTCACACACAAATAGATGTTATGCTGGGTTATCTGAACCAACTCCTTGGAACTCAATTAGTCGAAGGGTGTTGTCTACCCCTTCCAAGTTTATTTGTGTAGTACCTACCATAGGCGATGTTGGTTGACTCTGACTCTGTGCACTTGATTCGGATTTATGTAGGAGCACAATGAAATACATAAATGCACATAAACACAGAGATGAAGCGGAAATAAGACTTCATTTCGTTAATAACAAATGACTGAAATATGCTTACAGACATAATGGAAATAAACTAGCTAGGGCGCTGGTAGCTTATCTCTGAGAAGAGATGTGGCCGCTACTCGCATCCGTGAGAAGATG
>JZKD02S0233685.1:0-14078 GCA_000966675.3 Picea glauca
TGGCCAATATTACAAAGGGTAGCCTATCCCACATAAAAAAAATTGCTACAACTATCTATGGAAAGTAAGTTTGGATTGTATGGGATCACATTTGGTGAAATCACAAATTATGTCATCCTAAATCCTTGGGGGGATGGGGGCTTAAGGACATGGTGATTTTTGGTAAAGCATTGGCTAAAAAATTCCTTCATGTTTTTATCATTCATGATAGCCTTTGGAAGCGCATCCTTTGTGAAAAATAAAACCCTCATGGATATTTTGTTGATTAGATATGAAATCTCTATAAGGATTCTCCCTTGACATCCCCATACTGGAAAAATATAATCTCCATTTCCCCCATCATCAACCGCTATTTGGCATGGAGAGTGGGGTCAAACTGCCTAATTCAAATGGGGAGGGATGCAATTGTGGGGTGTGGCCCATGTACTTATTCCCAAAGGATATCATTACCTTTCTACAGGAATAAAAAATTTGTACTCTCAATAAAATTGATGATCGACAAACTACTTTAGTATGGAGGTAAGGTTGAAAATTGGCCCAAGAATTAAATATCAAGAACTGATGGACGGGTGTTTGGAATAGATTTACTTTGTCTCTATCGAGGGTGCACATCAAATTGTCCCACCAGGAGGATGAATTGGTGTGGTTTTATAAGTTCTATGGATGGAGTTTCTCGACAAATCTTTGATATCAGTCATTGGTTGATGACCCTGGTCTAGTCGTCCAATGATGGAAAAGAAAACTTTGGAAGATTAAGGCCCCCCCAAAAGGAATACTTATTTTTCGGCTTATCCTCAATGGAAGAGTTCTTACTTGGGACCATCTTCAGTAGTTTGGATGGAACAAACTAATATTATGCATATTATGTAGAAGGGAGGAGGAATCATTTATGAACCTATTTCGATCTTGTTCCTTCATTGTTCAGGTTTGAAAAGAAGTCAGTGAGCAACTCGATATGGCTAGTATGTGAGTGAAGGAGTCAATCAAAACGTGCTTTAAGGACTTCTTTAATTTGGTTAGATGAAAACATATCAAGGTGATCCCCATTCTCTTCTCCTGGGGATTATGGTTGGCCAAGAATATCAGGTTGTTTGAAGGATCAATTTGGCCTACGTTCCAGGTGGTGCACCATGCCCTATATTTATTATCTCATTATAAGGTACAACAAAAATCTTTGAATACTAGGGATATAGTGCCTTTGGTTATTGACAAAACAAATCCATAGGGATTTTTTTTATGGAGCCTACCAAGGTAATCAAAATCAATGTGGTATTGGATTTATTTTGTATTTCTTAGATGCATATTACCTATCAGGCTATGGTGTTTTGAGTAGGGGTACAAATAATCAAGCAGAGTTCCAAGCACTTTTTAATTGTTGTATTGTGCAAATACATCAAATATTGCTTCTACACAGATCTATGGGGACTCCAAATTAGCTATTGAATGGATGACGAGTGTGGCGAACGTGGTTGTTTTGGAGTCGGTTAACATTGGTTCAATTCTGAAATAGGTTTTGACAACTTTCACAGATATATCCTATAATCAAATATTCTGTGAACTTAATCTGTCTGTAGATCATCTGTCCAAAAATGCTTTATCTCTTCTAGAAAACACCCTTGTTTTGAAAAATTTTAAAGAGGGGAGGGAAACCTCTCACTCTGTTCATCCATTTTTTTCCAATTAAAATGTAACAAGTATTAACATGTATCTAGCTCAACTATTTATATTTTTTGGCTAAATGATACAAGAGTTGGTTTTTTGATGTATTGATAGGAATATTTAAAATGCTTTTTTCATAAAATTATTCGATTGTCCACATATACCGGTGGAGGAATTTTGGGCCTTTTTTCTAGGCATTTTTTCTTCATTATCTAGCGCTAAAGCACCTTTGGAATGTAACTTTTATTATTTCAATAAAAGTTATGATTTTTTCTCAGAAAATAAAAATAAAAATTAAAGGCCTGATCATTTGGAGAAAAATGGTTCAATTGAATGCTTTAATTGAATTGCAACATTTTTGTGAGTTATGCAATTGTAGCATTTGATTTATTTAATATAATATTCATTGTTAATTAAACACAAATTTATTTAATTGATGAGATTAGATAGAAGAATGCATCTTCTATTACAAATGATTTCTTATTTGCAAATGTTAAATGTATATATGCTTAAAACATTATTGAATTAAGGAATTGTTTCATTAATTATTAATTTACCTTTTGTCTTCTATCTGACTTAATTATACTCGCTCTTAGCTAATATAGTTAGGATTTAATTAATTCTAAGTTTTAAAAATAGATTTATAGTTCTTAGATTCATATTTCACTTCATTTGAAGAAAATATCATCAAATCATCCATATTAGATCAATTTTTCTATTGAAGTGGCAACCAAGCCCACATTCCAAAGGAGATCACCATCCCATGTGATAGAAGATCTAATTGGGATATGCTATCAGGTGATTCTCCATCATTATTAATGAAAGGGATTTTTCCAACTGTTAACTGTAACATAATATGTATAGGCCAAAATATGGACCTTCTGGTGAGATGAAGGGTAAATTGGCCCTACGAAGTCTAAGGCCCATTTCTCAAAATTATCTATAATAAACTATATTTGGAGTGGCATTTCATTGGTTTAGAAAGGATAAACCATCGTTTGAAAACTATCACAACTTCACACATATCGCTTTGCATATTGAAACACATTAGGCCAATATTAGCCCATACAAAGTATTTTGTGACTAGTCATTTTATTGACAAAGTGTCCACCACAAGGATCATCGTGACAAGCATTAAGAATGTCATAGATATCATCCTCTCTAAAACAAATTTAGATCATAATATCCAGCCATGTGTAAAAGAGGTATCCATATATCCAAGAATACCTAGCACTCTACTGAATGATGTGATGTCGTTATCATGTTGAAAGGTGGCTTTGAAACTCTCCTGCAACTTAGTAATTAGGAATATCTTTATACTGCGGGTTGTGAGTAGATAGTAAAAAAATATTCTCATTAGGAAAGTTATCCTCTATAGGTACACCATCACCTTCATTGGTAAGTCTGGATAGGAAGTCTGCGACAACATTACCCCTACTAGGCTTATCAATGAGGGTGATATCAAACTCTTGTAATAATAATAACTGCCTAGTTGCTCTGCCAATAGTGATGGGTTTATTCATCAAGTACCAGATAGAAGAATGGTACATATGTACAAAAATAGGATGCCCAGTTATATAATGCCTAAATTTATGAATGGAATAAAAAACAACACCAAATTCCTTTTCTGTTACTATGTAATTGAATTAAGTAGGGTTAGGTTCCTGTCGATGTGGTACATTGCATAGGGTTTATGATATTCTTGTTGTCCCAACACTACTCCAATGGCTGTGTTTGGAGCGTTTGTAGAAATACGAAAGGGGAGGGACCTGTCAGGCCCCTTATAATAGGAGCATCAAAAAATCATTCCTTGAGGACTTCAAAAGCATATTGATAGTCATTATTCCAAAGAAATTCTATAATGAAAATAAAGGAGATGCAAGATTCCTAATTTTTTCAATAAAACGATGATAGAAACTAGCATTTCCCAAAAAGCCATGAACCTCTTTCTGTGATTTTGGAGGAGGAAGATTTTTTATTATCTATATTTTCGCAAGATCCACTCTAATGCCTGTAGGAGAAATTTGATGACAAAGAACTATACCCTTAATGAGAAACATGTGGTATTTATCATCACTAAGGGAGAGGTTAATGGTTTTGCATAATTTATGCACTTTTTCCAAATTAGCAAGGGCCTCTTCAAATGTCCGGCCTTATAATGTAAATTCATCCATAGATATCTCAATGAAATCATGGATTAGATCGAAAAAAATCCCAAGGACAACCTGCTAAAAGGTAGTTGGAGCATTACAAATCCCAAAGAGTAACACATAGTAAGTGAATGTACCAAGGGGTAAAGTAAAGGTAGTATTGTCCCAATTCTCTGGACCTATCCAAATTTGGTGTTATCCACTAAATCTGTTAAGTAATGAGAATATTTTTTTCTCTTATAAGGTGTTAAGGACTTGGTCAATAAATCGTAAAGGAAAACAATATTTTTGGGTGGCTTTGTTAAATTCTCTATAATCAATGCAAATCCTCCACTTTCCATTTTTCTTATGTACTATCACTAGAGGGGAGATACACTGGCTATCAAAGATATGATATATGAAAATCACATTTAACAACTTTTGTAATTCTTCTTTAACTATGTCTTTCAAAGCTTGGTTCATCCAAAGCTAAGTTTTCCTTATTGGCCTGGCATAATTTTTTACATAAATGTGATGTGTGCATAGTTATGGGTGTATGCACTTATGTTGATGTGTTTTCCCAACACCCATCAACTAGGTGATTGGGGTGCATATTTGAACCTATGCCTCTTTCAAATGGAGACACAATTTTTTTTCAAATTCGGAAAGTTCCAGATGTTAAAATTTTGGTATGCTCGTTTAACCATAGACAATGTCACATAATTGTCACCCAACCATAGGCATTCACATATGACACCCCTGAGCACACTAACCTTTACTTAGAATAATTCTGACAAGTCTACACTAGAACCAATAGATAAACCATAGCCACAATATTGTTGAAACGAAAACACAATAACCATACAAAGATAACATACCTTACACCAAGAGAAGCACATGAGATATACCATAAATATTGTTACTCTATTCCTCTAGACTTGTTCCCTCTCCAACTACAACTGCATCTCTCCAAACTTGCGCCCTAGCTGCCACTGCAGTTCCTCCTTATACTTGTGCATTGGATAAGTGAGTGAGTGTACAAACGAGCTAAGGCATCACCTTATTTATACTTATTCTTCCAGTGAAATTTTCCCACTGGGACGACCTGTATTTTCTGGAAAATATAATTTTCTTTGACTTTTCTGGTAGGTTTTGGCAGGCCCAACTTCTCTTTCTTGATTTCTTATTTCTTTATTATTATTCTCATTGGTATGACTTCTCTTCTAGGGTTTCCACAAATCTGATTAATGGTTCTCTTAATTCCAAAATATTCTAATCTAAGTACAAAGGTTACACTTGGAGGTTAATACCTCCCGCAGCTAACAAAACATCAACACTCCCTCTTAGCTAGGGAGGTATTAACTAATATGTTCTTCATTTAGTTGTCTTAAACAAATCCATCCATCTCACATGGCATGTGAAAGACTCGCATGTTTTTCCAGACCATTCTACAGGTAGCATCACCATAGCCATACAAGCTTTCTTGTGATCAAATACCTCATGTCTGAAGTAGAATGGCCACACGACCATCTCATGATCAAATAGATAATGTAACAAGTAGCATAGCCACACATTAGCCATCTAGCTGACAATCACCTCCAACACTACTGGTTGGCACTCTAGCTAGTAACTTCTAATGCTACTAATCAAAACTCTAACTGGGAATCATATCCAACACACTCATCGACATCTAGTTAAAATAAAACTAGTAACTTGCTAGTTTACACTTAATCTGGCATCTAGTTCACAAGGAACTAGTAACTTGTCAACTCACACAAAATCTAACATCTAGTTTCACAATGAACTAGTAATCACGAGGATTAGGTGAACTAGTAATGACCATGAATCTAATCACGAGGATTAGGTGATGTAGTGCGCACACACTACCCATATATCCCAAGGCTAGGAAACACCTCCAACCACACAAGTTGGCCCACAAGCTAAAAATATGGGTAACTAACCAACCCTGAAGGCATGGCATCTACTGACCTTGTGCAAGGTCATGTTGATTGGTGCCACAATCAATAATTTTGTGTACCAGGCTTAATCACTAGAGTATAAATCTGCATAAAAGAATTTTTCACTAGAGTACCAGTAACTCGACATACTAGGCTTTATCACTGGAGTAGCCATCTACGTACCAGGATTTATCACTAGAGTAGAAGTAACTCAACATACCAATATTTATCACTAGATTAAATATAGTGATAAATATCGGTACGCAGATGGCTAATCTAGTGAAGTGTGATTGCCATCATTTGGAAGTGTGATTGCCAACATTAGTTGTTAGCATAGGTCAGAATAGGGTCCAATCCTGCATTTTATGTGCTTGCATCTCCAAGTTTACAAACTCCCGGTCAATAATTTAATGTTGGAATTAATATTTCATATATTTATCCCAACGGTGAGGAAAACATAAAGTGCAGAAAATAGACGACACGATCAAAGTCATGGAATAAGTCCAATTACACCCTAGTAACAAATTATAGTCAAAGGGCGCATCAACCACATCAACATCCACCTCCACTGTATTTCCACCTAACTGGACCGGAAAGGCAAGAATAATTCTATGGGGTTGGAAAGAATGACTATAAAATGTGGTTAACATAGTCGTATATTAAAAGAGAGTTGAAGAGCCAATGGATTTCCAACAGGTTAGGGACATCACACATATTGCAACACCTTCATCAATAAAAATGCATTTGATGGTATATTTTGTGTAATCCACATGGATTTGAAAGGCCACGTGGTAAGGAAAGAGAGGCTTAACATCCGTGATGTCAAACTTAATAACCTTTGAGACACATGGGTCTAGAGATCCTAATGCAGATAACAAGGCATTCCTCTATGAAGGACACGACTCGAGCACCTCCAAATATGACATCGCACAAGGGGTTTGACCCAGATCTTCAACAATCGAATAGTTTTGGGTAGCTCTGGAATTAGGATTGTAGGCAGAGTGTTTTATTACTCCTTTTGGAATACGAGGCAGAGGCTCTAGATTTTCGATCTGCAAGGGTGTTTCTGAAGGAGGGGGAGACTCTGGATCTATAACAGTGTGTGAAGAACTATAATCACGAGATCGAGTGGCTACATTAATTTGAGACTTGACCATATTAACGCATATACGTTCACCTTCATGTGCCGAGGGGTTTTGATTCCCTCTCGATGCATTTTCGGTGTTGGAGGACCCTGACGCCATGTGTTGATTATGCAGAAACAGATTGGTCAGCATAGCGGGCGATTGAGATAAAATCCTTGAGGCTTCCTCAATTTTGGGGCATAGGTGGGTAAGGTGATCATCTTTACAAATTTTACAAGGAAACTTAACATTCCACTTTTATTTCTTTCCTTCACCAACATTATTATTTGATCCATCATTTTTAGCATTGTCCTTGGTTTTGTTATTATTTCTCCCACCCTTACAATTATTACCTCGTCCTTTCTTTCTGTTTCTGCCTAGTTGTTGGTTACCATTTGGGTTGGTCGATGACTGTACAAAATGCACATCTACCGAATGAGTGGGAGTGGAGGATGAAGACAAAGATTGTCTTGCTACATAATGGCTTAGAGAGAACTCCTTCAACTGGTTCGTCACCAAGTCTGTAGACTTAGAATTTGCAGAGCCTATGATGCCATTAGCATGAGGCCCGGGATTTTGTCTAGGGTCATAATTTGACCTTGGTGCGTCAGGAAGAATTTCCTACAACATCCCAGACATAGAATATATGAGGTCCAGTTGCTGAGCTTTGAAAATAGCTTCTTCCTCAGATGTTACCCCGGATGTAGAAACATCCTTTGAAATATAAGGCAATAGGGATTTAAGTAACCACTCCAAAAGAAACTCTGGAGGAATGTAGGACTTAATCAAYCTCTTCCGTACACACCACTCTTGGATATGGTCTGATATATGTGTGGMTTTATCTTGGCRAAGGGMTGACATAAGTTATATGTTAGCATCACAATGAACCGACAATTGGAAGTGGTTGAGAAAGACCAAAACCATCTGATTAAAATTTCCCTACGTTCCCCCTGGTAACTCAATGTACCATTTCACTAAAACCTACGTGAGGGTGCATTGAAACAATATCAAATGAATAGAATCATCATTAAGAGAATTGGATGAGCACCATAGATGAAAAGTAGTAACATGATCACTTGGATCCTCGCCAGTCTTTCCTTTGAATTTTAGAATATATGAAGGAATCTTGGTGGGGATGGGGGGCCATAATGTATTGTGACAGACTGGGTCATTCATTAATCTTGGAAATAATAGAAAATTAAGCGTGGCCAGAAAAGAGAGTCAGGGTTGCGGCATCTAAGCCCATGATCCTGGGAAATATTGATGTTGAGGGACTACATACCATCTAGGATTCTGGTATACACCATGGCCCTATCTGGTATGGTAATATCCTCCTCCAAACTGATTCATAAGAGGTTGTGTGGGAACCATACTTATAGGAATGGTATAATGAGTCTTATAAACATTTCCCCCAGTTGGAGTGGCTCCAAAATGGGGGTTTCCCATAGCGTCAAACCGACTCCCTCGGGTGGAAATCCGGAGAATAGAAGTGGATTCATCATAACAAATGTGTTAGTCGAAATCAGCATGGAGGAGGAAGGGGAAAAGGATGGAGCATAGCCAATAGCATGTCCGCCCAGTTGAGTACCCCATCTAGGAGCATTGAGACCAGGATTAGACCCGATATGAAAATGAGGTTGGATTCCCACCGTAAGAGTCATTTGGGGAATATGACCTCCACCAAATGAGAGAGGATTATGTGGAGGAGACATTCCCCCAAGTCCAAGATTAGGATTTTCATTATTTGCTAGAATGGAGGACGAAATTTGCAATGCCATAATTTGAATACCCAAAGAGAAATGGTTAGATACCGAAGGTATGGACTGAGAATTGTATCTAGGCATACCAAAAGGAGACCCAAAAGGGTTCGTTACTATGGGTTGAGTGGCAACCAAATTCCGTATAGGAGTGATGATGGGAACCTCTGGCACCACAACTATCATGGTTGAAGGAGTCGAAGGAACCCCATTAACTACAGTAAGAAAAGGAGTCAAGGGCCAGTATCGTTCTGACTCGACTCGATACTCGTGGGATTAGCAATGCAGTCAGTCAGATCCCCCTGAAGAGGTAATCCTCCATAAAGGTTGTGTGATTTTTGACCCTTATCTGACTCAGGATACCTACAAAATAACCCCTGCAAGTAACCTATGTGGTTACCTATGTCAAGCAACTAAATCCACCACGATATAACCAACGTGTAGGCGAAAAATTGTAAATCAAGTCCACATATGGGCAGGGTAACAAAGCCCGAAATATTTAAAGCAATGCCTCTCACGGAGGTAAAGGTACTAGAAAGACCCCCAAATATGAATAGATCCCCAGAAATATCTCTGACGCTAAGAAGGTATTAGAGGGCTATCTCTGCAACCAACTTTGTGTGACCTTGTGCTTAAATCCAATGTGAGTGGAGCATCCTGATGTGAGTAATTACACAATGGATTTCACCACTCCCTGGTTAGACACATATGTTTAGTTTAATATCCTTGGAGAAGTTTACTCACAAAATCCTATTCCAAGGCCCTATATCCTATGCTTGTTTGTGTACTCCGAAAAACAAAATCGTTTCTAATCAATTTTAATTAATCAACATTACTTTTAATGGATTTGTTTACTCAAGAGATGTGGTCATGAAACTGATGATGTTATGACTTAGCATATCAAAGAAATGAATATGAACATAGTGCTAAGTCCTAATCTTAAATTCTCAAAAGATGGTAATATTTTAAAATGCAACTTTCAATGCAACTCTACAATTTCAATAACATGCAATCTTTCCACATATGTCAAGATTAATACTAAACAACCAAAAGTGAAAATGCCATAATGCAAAATGAGCAATTTTTTTTTTTTTTTCAATATAAAGAAATGAAAATGAAAGGATTGAATAGCAACTTGCTATACAGACCCCACTGCAAGAAAAAAGAGACAAGCCAAGCAGGATACCAAGAAGTAAACACTCAGACCAAGATGTAAATACAACAAATGAAAAATATGATAAGAAAGAAAATCGCCCAAAAATTCAACAATAATAAGATTTCCTATCACTCAGCAAGCACTCAACAGTTAGGACAGAGAGCCAAGAAGACTCAACAACCATCAAAACTCACCCAACAAACACCAAACTTAGCTAGTAAGCCAAAAAAGTTGGTGTACGTGATTGTTTGAGAAAAAAACAAGTATGTACGCATCATATAGAAGGATAACTCACATATGTACATGCTTGTCAAGGGAAAACCCATGTATATGTAGTAAAACAATGCCTAGGCAAGGGTTAAGCCAAGAAATTCAGATGCAAACTAAAAACATGTTGTCGAGCAATCAGGTGACAAGGAAACTCAGGCTAACAAAGAGCAAGTCAAGGAGAAAAACACTCCAAACCACCCCAAAAAAGATCATTCCCCAGTATGGTTGCCAATTCTGTTACAAGGAAAATAACTCTATGGCATGGTGTAAACCACAACAGATGAAATGACTGCAGAAATCAACTCTAATCCCAAGTATGTTATATAAATGAAAATGCTAACTAGACAAGATCAAGAGCCTACCTCGTCTGGATGTTCGATGAAGACCATCGTTGAGCACACAACTCAAAGCTTTATACATGCAACTTGTCCTCAACAACCAAGATATGCAAGCATATGGTGATAATATATAATGTTAGCATATACAATAGCATAATCCATTAACATTCATAACAAATACACCCATGGAATAATAATTCAAATATTTGCAAGATATCAATTGGATGAGAAAAGAGTATTTCTATTAAAAAATTATCAACAAAAGTGTATAAGTGACAAACTTCCATGTTGACACATCTCACAACCAAGAAACTAAGTCCCTTCTAGCTGGGCCTCCACCACTTCAATCCTCCACCAAAGTCAATATCATATAAAGGAGACAATGAGGTTCTCCATCGAAGAAGGAAGAGCTTGGGGGTTGAATAATGTGTTTAGGATTTCAAGGATAAAGGGATGCAGACTCAATGTGAAGTGAAAATTTCTCCAGAGTATCTTTTCTCTCAAAAGTTGAATTCTCTCATCTTCCATGGCTTGGATATGGCTCAATTTATATCCTTCAAATGGAACTGAAGGGACGATTTGGAATGTTTCCAGTATATGGAAGGTCAAGGA
The DNA here is from genome assembly GCA_000966675.3 of Picea glauca. Taxonomy (NCBI): domain Eukaryota; kingdom Viridiplantae; phylum Streptophyta; class Pinopsida; order Pinales; family Pinaceae; genus Picea; species Picea glauca. The sequence goes on from JZKD02S0233685.1 coordinate 11,004, forward strand.
TCATGGATCTCATGACGTGACATGGAAACCTGACACAAATTTTAATTTTGAGCACCGAACTCGATGTACATGGGTTGTAGTGGTGCAACCTGCGTATACGCATGTTGTCTAACTGGTAGGTAATTTATATGTGGAAAAATATGTTTTTTTGGCTCTGGGAAGTACAAAAGGGGACTTTAATTCTACATAGGGAAATGGAAAGGCCATCCAAGAAAGTTGCATGGGGTGAGGCAAAATTTTCTATAACATTTTCCTATACTTGGGAGGGGGCAACTAGAAGTATCTGCACTCTGAAATAGATAGATAATAACTTCATGGGATGATTTATTACAAAGTGTTGAAACAAGATGGAGGCAACTTCCTTAGAGGCCATAGAGAAGAAAGCCTCATTCCTTGTGAATTCTTAGGACAACTCTATTTATGAATTAGTTATAAATCAAGGGACTCTATGGCATCACATTCAATTAGATAGGATTGAATTTCAGGTTTCCACTTCTATTGCATCCTATCTCTTATTATAGAGAGTATGGGGTGCCTGATATTGTCACTGAAAGAAAAAGATGGACAAAGATCATTAAAATACCTTGTTCTCACCCAATATAGTACATGACCTACTTTGTTTCATATGATTTCAAATATGTGTGTCCAATAACATAGAGATATGTGAAATTAGATATAGGACAAGGAAGTCAATTTGTACCCCTCACAATTGGGGGAAGTAGCACTTGACATATTTAGTAAGACTCATATTCATATATAGAAAAATAGAAAGAATCAAACACATGATAAAAAATAGAAACAAAAGTAGAAGGAGAAGAAAAAACAAAGGAAGAGATGAAGACAAAGGAATAATTTCAAAATGCAACCACAACTGAAAAGCCACAATTAACTTCTACGTTAGTTGACGAAGGTAACATTCAATATAAAGAGGGGTGATTTGGAGAGGATAAACAATAGCCCTACCCTTTCTTTCTTTTTGTTACATAGGGGACATGCAAAGCTTTAAGTTGTGGGGTATGATGAGCCCCAGAATTGGATTATTTTGCTCATATTTTATGGGAATTTGTCCTTGCCAAATACCATAGACATTACCACTTTTAAAATCAATACCTATTACAAAAACCAATTTTGTAGCCATCAACAATTTATTGATTAATTACTTGTAGTGGTTATTTTGGCAATATCTTTATGAGTTTTAGTGCTGAAAATGCATGAGTTTTCTTATATGTTGATGAATGGATGTTAGTGATACTAATGATTTATGAATGATGTTTTCATTGGATATGGTGTCTTATTGATGGAGAATGATTATGTAATAGTTTCGTCAACACTGAATGTCATATCAATAATTGGTGGGGGATATATATTAGGTAATATTGACTTTTGAGTTGTTATTTAGGTTTGGGATTACTCGTAATACTAGAGCAGCTCAATTATTTATTGACTTTTGAGTTGTTATTTAGGTTTTACCAGTAAATTATTTATGATTATTTAGGTCTCTGGACAGGCCGCGTGTACACTCGGGCAGAGTAAAACCTGCCCGCATGTACACACGACTGTCACCTAGACAACACGCATGGAACACCCCTTTATAGAAAGAACTAAACAGTACTCACTCACCCTCCTGAACATTGTTGTGTTGGCAGGATGTGTGTCCACTGGAGGGAAAGGGAGCATGAAGAAGTTAGTGAGTTGGTTGCGGGAGATCCAAATGCCGTGGCCGCATTGATGCAATGTGGTTTGCTAAAGTTCTTCTTATGTCCGTTCATGCGAGCGCAACCGAAGCTACTGAATGCCTTGGTTGAATATTGGAACCCTGATGCAGAGGCCTCCATGCTAGAGGGGAAATCACTGGTGCCCACCACCAAGGATATCTACTTCTTGACTGGCCTCTCAAGGAGAGGGGAACTAGTCAATTTCAGGACGTTTCCATTAGGGCCGCATAACATAGCGGAACTGATAGCCCTGCACTGTGAGGCTGGGACAAACCGTTTGAGCTCCTAGGTGCCCATAAGTAAGATCACTAACCTATCGTTGTAGGTTATATTATTGCTCATTGGGCGGATTACCGGTTCAACAACCTTGCATCAGGCGTCCTGTACACAGATGAATTGTGTTATCCAGTGCTTGAATGCACAATTTTTTGACTGGAGTACCACACTACTGGAGTGTATGAAGAGGAAATTGACAAATTGCCGTCAGTGGACAGAGAGGAACTTCGGGTTCGGGACTATTTTCTGTTCATTCTTTTTTGAGAGAGTTCTGAGCTTTAGTCCTCGAGAAGTGGTACGAGGACATCATGCCTCTTTTCCTGTTGTATGTAGATGGGCAGTATTACTGCTGTGATAGGGTGGTGGAAGGACCAACGAGTCCTTCGATGATGAATTTTTTGCATGGCTGTCCCAATAGATCCCTGTGATCAAGGATTATCCATATGTAGGGATAGACTTTTCGAGATATCCTGAGATACCAGTGCCTCCTGGTGAGGAGAGAGGGGAGATGGGTAAGTCTCCACCTTTGTAGTTTTTTTTATTGTATATGTAATTTTTATGTCATTTTTGTTATATATATCATTTTTTTAATATGCCAGAGTATTTGAAGGATATACGTTTGTTGCATGCAGATGTGGGACCAATGCGACCTGTCGATTATGCACGGAACATGCGTCGTCCTCAGCCAGGAGTCGCAGCTGCCGCTGTCGGGGGACCAGCAGTAGCAGGAGACCTCCCAACTGGGGAGGCTGAAAGGGTACTTAGATGAGTTGAGCGGAATTTTACTGCACTCACTCACACAGTACCGATGGCAGAGATTGAGGGCCTGCCACCATCCATGCAGCCTCATGTAGTGGGGGCACCTCGGATGTGGGTCCGATTGTTTAGACGTTTATCCCATGCTGTGGACCAGTATAATAGGGCCCATAGGCCTTGAACCTATTTAGACTTTTTACATGCCACAAGCACTACTTGTATATATTTTTTGAGGGCATAAGCCCTATGACTCATTATTAGTCCTATTTTTGAGGCGCTTGCATCCATCTACGTACTCTGGTTACTTTACGATATTATATATGGTTTT
>JZKD02S0233685.1:14088-34154 GCA_000966675.3 Picea glauca
TACCATCTCTTGAGAATTTAAGATTAGGACTTAGCACTATTTTTATATTCATTTCTTTGATATGCTGAGTCATAATATCATCAGTTTCACAACCACACCTATTGAGTAAACAAAGCCATTAAAAGTAATGTTGATTAACTAAAATTTATTATAAACAATTTTGTTTTTCAAAGTACACAAACAAGCATAGGATATAGGGCCTTGGAATAGGATTTTGTGAGTAAACTTCTCCAAGGATATTAAACTAAACATATGTGTCTAACCAGGGAGTGGTGAAATCCATTGTGTAATTACTCACATCAGGATGCTCCACTCACATTGGATTTAAGCACAAGGTCACACAAAGTTGGTTGCAGAGATAGCCCTCTAATACCTTCTTAGCGTCAGAGATATTTCTGGGGATCTATTCATATTTGGGGGTCTTTCTAGTACCTTTACCTCCGTGAGAGGCATTGCTTTAAATATTTCGGGCTTTGTTACCCTGCCCATATGTGGACTTGATTTACAATTTTTCGCCTACACGTTGGTTATATCGTGGTGGATTTAGTTGCTTGACATAGGTAACCACATAGGTTACTTGCAGGGGTTATTTTGTAGGTATCCTGAGTCAGATAAGGGTCAAAAATCACACAACCTTTATGGAGGATTACCTCTTCAGGGGGATCTGACTGACTGCATTGCTAATCCCACGAGTATCGAGTCGAGTCAGAACGATACTGGCCCTTGACTCCTTTTCTTACTGTAGTTAATGGGGTTCCTTCGACTCCTTCAACCATGATAGTTGTGGTGCCAGAGGTTCCCATCATCACTCCTATACGGAATTTGGTTGCCACTCAACCCATAGTAACGAACCCTTTTGGGTCTCCTTTTGGTATGCCTAGATACAATTCTCAGTCCATACCTTCGGTATCTAACCATTTCTCTTTGGGTATTCAAATTATGGCATTGCAAATTTCGTCCTCCATTCTAGCAAATAATGAAAATCCTAATCTTGGACTTGGGGGAATGTCTCCTCCACATAATCCTCTCTCATTTGGTGGAGGTCATATTCCCCAAATGACTCCTACGGTGGGAATCCAACCTCATTTTCATATCGGGTCTAATCCTGGTCTCAATGCTCCTAGATGGGGTACTCAACTGGGCGGACATGCTATTGGCTATGTTCCATCCTTTTCCCCTTCCTCCTCCATGCTGATTTCGACTAACACATTTGTTATGACGAATCCACTTCTATCCTCCAGATTTCCACCCGAGGGAGTCGGTTTGACGCTATGGGAAACCCCCATTTTGGAGCCACTCCAACTGGGGGAAATGTTTATAAGACTCATTATACCATTCCTATAAGTATGGTGCCCACACAACCTCTTATGAATCAGTTTGGAGGAGGATATTACCATACCAGATAGGGCCATGGTGTATACCAGAATCCTGGATGGTATGTAGTCCCTCAACATCAATATTTCCCAGGATCATGGGCTTAGATGCCGCAACCCCGACTCTCTTTTCTGGCCACGCTTAATTTTCTATTATTTTCAAGATTAATGAATGACCCAGTCTGTCACAATACATTATGGCCCCCCATCCCCACCAAGCTTCCTTCATATATTCTAAAATTCAAAGGAAATACTGGCGAGGATCCAAGTGATCATGTTACTACTTTTCATCTATGGTGCTCATCCAATTCTCTTAATGATGATTCTATTCATTTGATATTGTTTCAATGCACCCTCACGTAGGTTGTAGTGAAATGGTACATTGAGTTACCAGGGGGAACGTAGGGAAATTTTAATCAGATGGTTTTGGTCTTTCTCAACCACTTCCAATTGTCGGTTCATTGTGATGCTAACATATAACTTATGTCAKCCCTTYGCCAAGATAAAKCCACACATATATCAGACCATATCCAAGAGTGGTGTGTACGGAAGAGRTTGATTAAGTCCTACATTCCTCCAGAGTTTCTTTTGGAGTGGTTACTTAAATCCCTATTGCCTTATATTTCAAAGGATGTTTCTACATCCGGGGTAACATCTGAGGAAGAAGCTATTTTCAAAGCTCAGCAACTGGACCTCATATATTCTATGTCTGGGATGTTGTAGGAAATTCTTCCTGACGCACCAAGGTCAAATTATGACCCTAGACAAAATCCCGGGCCTCATGCTAATGGCATCATAGGCTCTGCAAATTCTAAGTCTACAGACTTGGTGACGAACCAGTTGAAGGAGTTCTCTCTAAGCCATTATGTAGCAAGACAATCTTTGTCTTCATCCTCCACTCCCACTCATTCGGTAGATGTGCATTTTGTACAGTCATCGACCAACCCAAATGGTAACCAACAACTAGGCAGAAACAGAAAGAAAGGACGAGGTAATAATTGTAAGGGTGGGAGAAATAATAACAAAACCAAGGACAATGCTAAAAATGATGGATCAAATAATAATGTTGGTGAAGGAAAGAAATAAAAGTGGAATGTTAAGTTTCCTTGTAAAATTTGTAAAGATGATCACCTTACCCACCTATGCCCCAAAATTGAGGAAGCCTCAAGGATTTTATCTCAATCGCCCGCTATGCTGACCAATCTGTTTCTGCATAATCAACACATGGCGTCAGGGTCCTCCAACACCGAAAATGCATCGAGAGGGAATCAAAACCCCTCGGCACATGAAGGTGAACGTATATGCGTTAATATGGTCAAGTCTCAAATTAATGTAGCCACTCGATCTCGTGATTATAGTTCTTCACACACTGTTATAGATCCAGAGTCTCCCCCTCCTTCAGAAACACCCTTGCAGATCGAAAATCTAGAGCCTCTGCCTCGTATTCCAAAAGGAGTAATAAAACACTCTGCCTACAATCCTAATTCCAGAGCTACCCAAAACTATTCGATTGTTGAAGATCTGGGTCAAACCCCTTGTGCGATGTCATATTTGGAGGTGCTCGAGTCGTGTCCTTCATAGAGGAATGCCTTGTTATCTGCATTAGGATCTCTAGACCCATGTGTCTCAAAGGTTATTAAGTTTGACATCACGGATGTTAAGCCTCTCTTTCCTTACCACGTGGCCTTTCAAATCCATGTGGATTACACAAAATATACCATCAAATGCATTTTTATTGATGAAGGTGTTGCAATATGTGTGATGTCCCTAACCTGTTGGAAATCCATTGGCTCTTCAACTCTCTTTTAATATACGACTATGTTAACCACATTTTATAGTCATTCTTTCCAACCCCATAGAATTATTCTTGCCTTTCCGGTCCAGTTAGGTGGAAATACAGTGGAGGTGGATGTTGATGTGGTTGATGCGCCCTTTGACTATAATTTGTTACTAGGGTGTAATTGGACTTATTCCATGACTTTGATCGTGTCGTCTATTTTCTGCACTTTATGTTTTCCTCACCGTTGGGATAAATATATGAAATATTAATTCCAACATTAAATTATTGACCGGGAGTTTGTAAACTTGGAGATGCAAGCACATAAAATGCAGGATTGGACCCTATTCTGACCTATGCTAACAACTAATGTTGGCAATCACACTTCCAAATGATGGCAATCACACTTCACTAGATTAGCCATCTGCGTACCGATATTTATCACTATATTTAATCTAGTGATAAATATTGGTATGTTGAGTTACTTCTACTCTAGTGATAAATCCTGGTACGTAGATGGCTACTCCAGTGATAAAGCCTAGTATGTCGAGTTACTGGTACTCTAGTGAAAAATTCTTTTATGCAGATTTATACTCTAGTGATTAAGCCTGGTACACAAAATTATTGATTGTGGCACCAATCAACATGACCTTGCACAAGGTCAGTAGATGCCATGCCTTCAGGGTTGGTTAGTTACCCATATTTTTAGCTTGTGGGCCAACTTGTGTGGTTGGAGGTGTTTCCTAGCCTTGGGATATATGGGTAGTGTGTGCGCACTACATCACCTAATCCTCGTGATTAGATTCATGGTCATTACTAGTTCACCTAATCCTCGTGATTACTAGTTCATTGTGAAACTAGATGTTAGATTTTGTGTGAGTTGACAAGTTACTAGTTCCTTGTGAACTAGATGCCAGATTAAGTGTAAACTAGCAAGTTACTAGTTTTATTTTAACTAGATGTCGATGAGTGTGTTGGATATGATTCCCAGTTAGAGTTTTGATTAGTAGCATTAGAAGTTACTAGCTAGAGTGCCAACCAGTAGTGTTGGAGGTGATTGTCAGCTAGATGGCTAATGTGTGGCTATGCTACTTGTTACATTATCTATTTGATCATGAGATGGTCGTGTGGCCATTCTACTTCAGACATGAGGTATTTGATCACAAGAAAGCTTGTATGGCTATGGTGATGCTACCTGTAGAATGGTCTGGAAAAACATGCGAGTCTTTCACATGCCATGTGAGATGGATGGATTTGTTTAAGACAACTAAATGAAGAACATATTAGTTAATACCTCCCTAGCTAAGAGGGAGTGTTGATGTTTTGTTAGCTGCGGGAGGTATTAACCTCCAAGTGTAACCTTTGTACTTAGATTAGAATATTTTGGAATTAAGAGAACCATTAATCAGATTTGTGGAAACCCTAGAAGAGAAGTCATACCAATGAGAATAATAATAAAGAAATAAGAAATCAAGAAAGAGAAGTTGGGCCTGCCAAAACCTACCAGAAAAGTCAAAGAAAATTATATTTTCCAGAAAATACAGGTCGTCCCAGTGGGAAAATTTCACTGGAAGAATAAGTATAAATAAGGTGATGCCTTAGCTCGTTTGTACACTCACTCACTTATCCAATGCACAAGTATAAGGAGGAACTGCAGTGGCAGCTAGGGCGCAAGTTTGGAGAGATGCAGTTGTAGTTGGAGAGGGAACAAGTCTAGAGGAATAGAGTAACAATATTTATGGTATATCTCATGTGCTTCTCTTGGTGTAAGGTATGTTATCTTTGTATGGTTATTGTGTTTTCGTTTCAACAATATTGTGGCTATGGTTTATCTATTGGTTCTAGTGTAGACTTGTCAGAATTATTCTAAGTAAAGGTTAGTGTGCTCAGGGGTGTCATATGTGAATGCCTATGGTTGGGTGACAATTATGTGACATTGTCTATGGTTAAACGAGCATACCAAAATTTTAACATCTGGAACTTTCCGAATTTGAAAAAAAATTGTGTCTCCATTTGAAAGAGGCATAGGTTCAAATATGCACCCCAATCACCTAGTTGATGGGTGTTGGGAAAACACATCAACATAAGTGCATACACCCATAACTATGCACACATCACATTTATGTAAAAAATTATGCCAGGCCAATAAGGAAAACTTAGCTTTGGATGAACCAAGCTTTGAAAGACATAGTTAAAGAAGAATTACAAAAGTTGTTAAATGTGATTTTCATATATCATATCTTTGATAGCCAGTGTATCTCCCCTCTAGTGATAGTACATAAGAAAAATGGAAAGTGGAGGATTTGCATTGATTATAGAGAATTTAACAAAGCCACCCAAAAATATTGTTTTCCTTTACGATTTATTGACCAAGTCCTTAACACCTTATAAGAGAAAAAAATATTCTCATTACTTAACAGATTTAGTGGATAACACCAAATTTGGATAGGTCCAGAGAATTGGGACAATACTACCTTTACTTTACCCCTTGGTACATTCACTTACTATGTGTTACTCTTTGGGATTTGTAATGCTCCAACTACCTTTTAGCAGGTTGTCCTTGGGATTTTTTTCGATCTAATCCATGATTTCATTGAGATATCTATGGATGAATTTACATTATAAGGCCGGACATTTGAAGAGGCCCTTGCTAATTTGGAAAAAGTGCATAAATTATGCAAAACCATTAACCTCTCCCTTAGTGATGATAAATACCACATGTTTCTCATTAAGGGTATAGTTCTTTGTCATCAAATTTCTCCTACAGGCATTAGAGTGGATCTTGCGAAAATATAGATAATAAAAAATCTTCCTCCTCCAAAATCACAGAAAGAGGTTCATGGCTTTTTGGGAAATGCTAGTTTCTATCATCGTTTTATTGAAAAAATTAGGAATCTTGCATCTCCTTTATTTTCATTATAGAATTTCTTTGGAATAATGACTATCAATATGCTTTTGAAGTCCTCAAGGAATGATTTTTTGATGCTCCTATTATAAGGGGCCTGACAGGTCCCTCCCCTTTCGTATTTCTACAAACGCTCCAAACACAGCCATTGGAGTAGTGTTGGGACAACAAGAATATCATAAACCCTATGCAATGTACCACATCGACAGGAACCTAACCCTACTTAATTCAATTACATAGTAACAGAAAAGGAATTTGGTGTTGTTTTTTATTCCATTCATAAATTTAGGCATTATATAACTGGGCATCCTATTTTTGTACATATGTACCATTCTTCTATCTGGTACTTGATGAATAAACCCATCACTATTGGCAGAGCAACTAGGCAGTTATTATTATTACAAGAGTTTGATATCACCCTCATTGATAAGCCTAGTAGGGGTAATGTTGTCGCAGACTTCCTATCCAGACTTACCAATGAAGGTGATGGTGTACCTATAGAGGATAACTTTCCTAATGAGAATATTTTTTTACTATCTACTCACAACCCGCAGTATAAAGATATTCCTAATTACTAAGTTGCAGGAGAGTTTCAAAGCCACCTTTCAACATGATAACGACATCACATCATTCAGTAGAGTGCTAGGTATTCTTGGATATATGGATACCTCTTTTACACATGGCTGGATATTATGATCTAAATTTGTTTTAGAGAGGATGATATCTATGACATTCTTAATGCTTGTCACGATGATCCTTGTGGTGGACACTTTGTCAATAAAATGACTAGTCACAAAATACTTTGTATGGGCTAATATTGGCCTAATGTGTTTCAATATGCAAAGCGATATGTGTGAAGTTGTGATAGTTTTCAAACGATGGTTTATCCTTTCTAAACCAATGAAATGCCACTCCAAATATAGTTTATTATAGATAATTTTGAGAAATGGGCCTTAGACTTCGTAGGGCCAATTTACCCTTCATCTCACCAGAAGGTCCATATTTTGGCCTATACATATTATGTTACAGTTAACAGTTGGAAAAATCCCTTTCATTAATAATGATGGAGAATCACCTGATAGCATATCCCAATTAGATCTTCTATCACATGGGATGGTGATCTCCTTTGGAATGTGGGCTTGGTTGCCACTTCAATAGAAAAATTGATCTAATATGGATGATTTGATGATATTTTCTTCAAATGAAGTGAAATATGAATCTAAGAACTATAAATCTATTTTTAAAACTTAGAATTAATTAAATCCTAACTATATTAGCTAAGAGCGAGTATAATTAAGTCAGATAGAAGACAAAAGGTAAATTAATAATTAATGAAACAATTCCTTAATTCAATAATGTTTTAAGCATATATACATTTAACATTTGCAAATAAGAAATCATTTGTAATAGAAGATGCATTCTTCTATCTAATCTCATCAATTAAATAAATTTGTGTTTAATTAACAATGAATATTATATTAAATAAATCAAATGCTACAATTGCATAACTCACAAAAATGTTGCAATTCAATTAAAGCATTCAATTGAACCATTTTTCTCCAAATGATCAGGCCTTTAATTTTTATTTTTATTTTCTGAGAAAAAATCATAACTTTTATTGAAATAATAAAAGTTACATTCCAAAGGTGCTTTAGCGCTAGATAATGAAGAAAAAATGCCTAGAAAAAAGGCCCAAAATTCCTCCACCGGTATATGTGGACAATCGAATAATTTTATGAAAAAAGCATTTTAAATATTCCTATCAATACATCAAAAAACCAACTCTTGTATCATTTAGCCAAAAAATATAAATAGTTGAGCTAGATACATGTTAATACTTGTTACATTTTAATTGGAAAAAAATGGATGAACAGAGTGAGAGGTTTCCCTCCCCTCTTTAAAATTTTTCAAAACAAGGGTGTTTTCTAGAAGAGATAAAGCATTTTTGGACAGATGATCTACAGACAGATTAAGTTCACAGAATATTTGATTATAGGATATATCTGTGAAAGTTGTCAAAACCTATTTCAGAATTGAACCAATGTTAACCGACTCCAAAACAACCACGTTCGCCACACTCGTCATCCATTCAATAGCTAATTTGGAGTCCCCATAGATCTGTGTAGAAGCAATATTTGATGTATTTGCACAATACAACAATTAAAAAGTGCTTGGAACTCTGCTTGATTATTTGTACCCCTACTCAAAACACCATAGCCTGATAGGTAATATGCATCTAAGAAATACAAAATAAATCCAATACCACATTGATTTTGATTACCTTGGTAGGCTCCATAAAAAAAATCCCTATGGATTTGTTTTGTCAATAACCAAAGGCACTATATCCCTAGTATTCAAAGATTTTTGTTGTACCTTATAATGAGATAATAAATATAGGGCATGGTGCACCACCTGGAACGTAGGCCAAATTGATCCTTCAAACAACCTGATATTCTTGGCCAACCATAATCCCCAGGAGAAGAGAATGGGGATCACCTTGATATGTTTTCATCTAACCAAATTAAAGAAGTCCTTAAAGCACGTTTTGATTGACTCCTTCACTCACATACTAGCCATATCGAGTTGCTCACTGACTTCTTTTCAAACCTGAACAATGAAGGAACAAGATCGAAATAGGTTCATAAATGATTCCTCCTCCCTTCTACATAATATGCATAATATTAGTTTGTTCCATCCAAACTACTGAAGATGGTCCCAAGTAAGAACTCTTCCATTGAGGATAAGCCGAAAAATAAGTATTCCTTTTGGGGGGGCCTTAATCTTCCAAAGTTTTCTTTTCCATCATTGGACGACTAGACCAGGGTCATCAACCAATGACTGATATCAAAGATTTGTCGAGAAACTCCATCCATAGAACTTATAAAACCACACCAATTCATCCTCCTGGTGGGACAATTTGATGTGCACCCTCGATAGAGACAAAGTAAATCTATTCCAAACACCCGTCCATCAGTTCTTGATATTTAATTCTTGGGCCAATTTTCAACCTTACCTCCATACTAAAGTAGTTTGTCGATCATCAATTTTATTGAGAGTACAAATTTTTTATTCCTGTAGAAAGGTAATGATATCCTTTGGGAATAAGTACATGGGCCACACCCCACAATTGCATCCCTCCCCATTTGAATTAGGCAGTTTGACCCCACTCTCCATGCCAAATAGCGGTTGATGATGGGGGAAATGGAGATTATATTTTTCCAGTATGGGGATGTCAAGGGAGAATCCTTATAGAGATTTCATATCTAATCAACAAAATATCCATGAGGGTTTTATTTTTCACAAAGGATGCGCTTCCAAAGGCTATCATGAATGATAAAAACATGAAGGAATTTTTTAGCCAATGCTTTACCAAAAATCACCATGTCCTTAAGCCCCCATCCCCCCAAGGATTTAGGATGACATAATTTGTGATTTCACCAAATGTGATCCCATACAATCCAAACTTACTTTCCATAGATAGTTGTAGCAATTTTTTTTATGTGGGATAGGCTACCCTTTGTAATATTGGCCARAAAATGCTAGTAAACCATAATAGCCTCAATCATCAACTTTATAAGGGTAAGAAAAACCTCTCTTGAGATCCATTGATTAGACCATAATGAAATACATTACTCCATGCACMTGATTAGCCAATCTMAGTCTCTGTGGACATAGTTGTTTGGTTTTAATTTATACCCCAGATAAGTTAGACCATCATTAAGCTCATAAGTGGGGAAAGGGAAGATATCGGTTAGTGCATTTTATGTCGCCTCRTCACCTTCCAGAATATATACAACTGATTTAACCAAATTAATTATCATACCGGTAGCTTCACATAATATATATATATATATATTATGTTTCAGTTTTATCCCTTCATCTTCAATACATCGACAGAAAAATAGGATGTGATCCATAAAACGTAGGTGAGTGAGTCGAACCTTCCTGCCCAACTGAAATCCCTGGATATGGTGTAGTCGAGAAGATTCATCTACCACCCTACTAAGGCCATCTATGATAAAAATAAATAAATAATGGGAATTTGGGCACCCATGGCGTAGACCTATATCAAATTTAAAGAAGGGAGAGCCAGCCTCATTAATCAAAATTGAAAAGTGGACTTAAGAGACACTATCCATAATCTAGCTAAAAACATTTAAATCAAACCCAATATGAAGTATAAGTAACTTGAGGTATAGCTAAGAAACTCGATCATAGGACTTTGAAATATCGATTTTGATTACAGAGACTAGAAGATGAGAGGTATTGATCGAGTGCATTCCTTCTTGAGTGAATCCAATCACCTCATGAATCAATCTTCCCTTCAAGAACCTAAACTACTCCATTGTGATTATGTCTGACAATATGGATTTTATTCTTATAGAGATTACCTTAGCCACAATATTGTATAATCAATTAAAAATGGAAATAGGCCTAAAATCATCATAGGAGGATGGACAATCCGATTTTGGCATAAGGGAAATAAAAGTGGAATTGATTTTTCTTGGGAACTTACCTGAAAATTGAGTTTATTCCACAACATGAAGAAGATCCTTGCCCACCAACTCAAAAAAGGCTTCAAAAAATTATTTGGTCCACCCATCAGGGCTCGGGCTCTTGTCTTTTTGGAAGGTACTGAAAACAACTCACAGTTCGTCTAAAGAGATTTCATTGAACAGGGCTTGGTTCTCTTCCTCCCCAACCAACTATAGGAAATATGAGAGGATATTTAAGCCTACATTGTAAGGATCCGATCCTAACCCCTCTCCATGGGTCATTAGTTAGTAGGATATGTTTTCTATGTAATAAAGGTTAACATTATTTAATAAAGCCTATTAAATAAAGGAGAATAAGTCAATGTAAGAAGACCTAATAGAATCTTTCGCTTCTAGAAAGGTCTTCCTCTAGAGGTTTCCTTAGAAGGTATAATTAGTATAAATAAGAGTAAGAGGCATTGGATACTTTTGTCTTGGAGATTATTGTAATAGAACAATGTTCTACTGGAGGTTGCCCCCTCGAAGAGGCAAGTGAACATTGCTATCATTAATAAAGGAGATCTTTCTAGTGTTATTTTGGTATTGTTCTGATATTATTCTGGATATATCATTGTTGTTCTACCATTGTCTGCTAAATGTTTTTGTTCTGCATACTATATTATATCTAGAATATTGCAAGTGGTATCAGAGCTCTTTCCCAAGTAAGACTTGTGGGGTATTTTTTTTTCAAGGTAGAGACATATTCCGACATATTTAAGCTATAGATATACTTTTTTATGTGCATAAACCTGCGGTCGGAAAGTAATACACATAGGAAATACAAGTGGTTTTTAAGTTCACATATGTTGGCCACCCTTGTAACCCTTGTTGGTACCCCTTCAAGTGGTATCACATCAGACAACGCCTGTATATGGATCGGCCTAGGCATCCTAAATCCCTCCAAAGATAAATGGATCGGTCTTCTGATTTCTATAGTGTCACCGAGAACAAAACTCGAGAAGAGACTCTCTAGTACCTGGGTAGTCGGGTAGTATGACTAAGGGTATGGTCTATCCTCCTTAGTTGGTACCCTGAGATATTGGTCTGAGTACTATTGTTGGACCCTACATGTATATAAGAGAGATATATCATAGTAAAAACCCTTGACTATAGACACCCTACAAACCCTAAACCTTGGGATGAAAACAACTGATCTATTGCATTGAAAATTGGCCCCTTTCACACTTTTTTCACTGCAGAAACATTCCCTGCCGACATTTTTATTATTGAGAATTTGGGAATTCCGCCACTACAGAAGTATTCAAGGTGGAGTATAACTCTACAGGAGTAAAAAAGAAGAAAAAAAATCTAGGTCTCATTGACACCCTTATTTGTAACCTATTCCATTGCATTCCTCTCTTCATCTTGATCACAGTAGTACCTTTCACTTTTAAGCCTTTTTTTTCTCGTGGTCCCGCCCCTTTCCAAGAAACCCTTATTTAACACATATCCCATTGGACTCCTCTCTTTGTCTTCATCACCTTGAAAGATATCACTTTTTGTGGCCCTAATTTCCATCCCGACACCTCATCCACTACCTAAGTCACTACCATGCCAACCACCAGAGCTCAAACCCAAGAAGACCGGGAAACTAGGTTGTCCAGTTTAGAAACGAAAATGGAATCCATCACCAGTACCATGAGCCGAAGTCAAAGATTCCCTCAAAGAAAAATTCCACATAACCATCTCTACATCCATGCAACAATTCATAAAAGGTAAACAGGTAAATCCCAATGCATAGGACCCTCAACATTCCCATTATTAGAATACTCATTCGTCCCACTCCCCTTGGGGTTCTCCACACTCTTCGAATAATGTGCCAAAAGTTGACATGCATAAATTTGATGGATCCAACCCAACAGGGTGGGTCTCTCAAATGGAACAATAATTCTCCCTCCATAATATTTGGGATGATAAGACTAAAATACATTTAGGGGTGTTGTACATGTATCAAGAATGATGGCAGTGGTGGCAGTGGCATAAGAAATTTTATCCAGGAATACCCACTTGGAACATGTTCACTAAATCAATTTGTGCTTGTTTTGATAGGGAATCACATTTTTTGGGTAGGCTCACCAAGATACACCAAACTGGATCATTCACAGATTTCATCATGACATTTGAACAGTTGGCTATTAGTATTGAGGGCTTATCTAGTACATTTTACCTTGAATTTTTTATCAGTGGCTTAAAGGAAGCCATCTCGGCTCATGTGAACATCCATCATCCTACTACCTAGTTGCAAGCATGTCAATTAGCAACAGAATTTAAAACCATCCTTTAGGCCCCACCCATGAAGGTTCTAGTTCTCACTCATCCTCTCCCCAGAGATCACCTAGCTCTGACACAAACAATGAAGGTCCAAAAGGTATCTCCAACATAAATGGAAGAATGTCGGAAGCAGGGAATTTTCTACTATTGTGATGAAAAGTATTCCCCAAGGCATAAATGTAGAGAAAAAAAATTCTTCCAAATTAATGCATCAGCTTCCTCTCCATATGAAGACATCCCATTAGATGAGGCTCCTGACCTAGAGGAGGCTAGACCAAGTGATCATGTTGAATCTCCAGTTGTAACCCCTATGGAACTAAAGGAGCCCATCATATCACTTCAAGAACTGTCAGGTATTTCATCCCAACAAACATTGAATATCAAGGGCTACATCAAACATAGGTCGGTGGTGGTATTGATTGATAGTGGTAACACCCATAATTTTATTCATCATAGGCGTGATGATGGTATCTATTGCTTTGTCTACCCTATTTTGAATATTCAAATCCTCATCACTAATGGTGGTACTATGAAGTGTGAGGTCCGCTATGAGAATTCCAAACTCCAAATGGGTGATTACCATCTTAAAACCCACATGTTCTCTATTTCCATGGGTGGTTGTGATATTGTATTAGGAGTGGAATGGCTTCACACTCTGGGGCCAATCATAATGGGTTCTCAATAATTATATATTATCTTCACCCAAGATGCTCACCCCTATACCCTTTGAGGTCTCCAAGCGGGATCTCATGAAATCATTAGCTCTCACAAGATGGAAAAATTGTTGAAGAAAGGATACCATGGTGCGATTTCTCAATTTAATGCCATCTAGGTCATTGATAATGACTCTCAGCTAGTTCCTCCTAGCCTACAACTCATCTTGGACAAGTACCCCAAGGTATTTGAGGTTCCCACAAGATTACCTCCTTCCAGGGGTGAGCATGATCATAGCATCGATCTCCTTCTAGGAAGTCAACCCCCAATGTATATCCCTATAGATATCCATTTTCTAAAAAAAATGAAATAGAAAATATGGTACAAGAATTATTGGAGGTGGGGGTAATTTTCCCTAGTAACAACCCATATTCTTCACCAGTGGTAATGGTCTTAAAGAAAGAAGGTACTTAGTACATGTGCCTTGATTTTTGTGCCCTGAATAAACTAACCATCAAAGATAAGTTTCACATTCTAGTCATTGATGATCTATTGGACTAAATCCAAGGTGCCTTTATATTCACCAAATTAGACCTTTGTTTCGACTATCACCAGATTCTTATGAAGGAGGAAGATATTACAAAGACTTCTTTCAGAACTCATGAAGGACATTATGAATTCTTGGGTATGCCTTTTGTCCTTTGCAATGCCCCATCCACCTTTCAAATTCTCATGAATAAACTATTTAAACCTTACATTTGGAATTTTGTCTTGGTTTTCTTTGATGACATCCTAATTTACAGGTGCACTTGGGATAACCACCTTCTTCATGTGGAAAAATTCCTTCACTTGTTGTAGGAAAATAAATTGTTTGTCAAAAAGACCAAATGTTCATTTGGAGCCAACGAAGTGGTATACTTGGGACACATTTCCAGTCATGAAGGGGTAAAAGTGGACCCCAAAATGATACAATATATGCATGACTGGTTGTGACCCATGACCTTAAAATTCCTAATGGGTTTTCTTGGTCTCACATGATATTACAGGAAATTTTTCCACCATTATCGAAAAATTTCTAAGCCCTTGACCGACCACCTTAAGAAGAATGCATTTCATTGGACACCTACTGCTAATCAAGCCTTCACAGAGTTAAAGAGGGTCATGTGCACTACTCCTCTCCTATCAACTCTTGACTTTAAAAAAACCTTTATGGTGGAATCAGATGCTTATGGAAATGGTATAGACCCAGTGCTCACACAAGATGGTTGAACTTTCACCTTTACTAGTGAATATTTGAGTGCAAGCAATCTAGGTCAATCTACGTATGAAAAAGAAATGATGAAAATTTTCCATGTGGTGCACACATGGAATCCATATCTCTTGGGATGTCGTTTTCAGATCAAAACATATCACCATACTCTAAAATATTTTTTAGAGAAACGACTATCCTCCCTAGAACAAAATATTGGGTTATGATTATGAAATCATATACAAAAAGGGAAAATATAATATAGTAGTTGATGCATTGTCAAGACAACATGAGGAGGATGGGTCCCTCTTTTCCTTATCCTTACTGGTCCCTGGTTGGATTGAAGAAGTATGCCAAGAGTGGATAACACACCTAACTATATCCAAGTTAATTCATCTCCTTCAAGAGGACCCTAATCCTCCCATCGGCTACACATGGCAGGACAATATTCTCAGATATAAGGATCACATGGTTCTATCACCCTCTTCAACACTCAAGTCGAGGTTCTTTAATGAGTTGCACTCATCAGCTATTGTGGGTCACTCTGGGTTCCAAAATACATATACTCATGCCCGTCTTTATTTTTCCTGGGTAGGAATGAAGAAGGATATCCTTCACTTTGTCACATAATGTGAGGTGTTCCAACATAATAAAGGTGAAACTATCAAGTCTCCAGGTTCCCTACAACCCCTACCCATTCCAGCTTCTATGTGGAGAAAAATATCCATGGATTTTATAGTGAGAATTCCTAAAGCTGGGAACAAGTCCGTCATAATGGTGGTGGTTCATAACCTCTCAAAGTATGCTCATTTTTGTGCATTAACCCCACCCTTTCATACTAGCACTAGTAGCACAAGTTTTCCTTGATCATATTTTCAAGTTACATGGAATTCCAACCTCTATTGTATTTGATCGTGACCCAATTTTCACTAGCACATTTTGACAAGAGTTGTTTAAATTGCAAGGAACCCAACTGAACATGAGCACAACTTATCACCCCCAGTCTTATGGTCAAACATAAGTGGTCAACAAATGTTTTGAAACCTACTTGTGATGTTTTTCTTCGGACAAAAAACACCAGTAGGTGCAATGGCTCCCCTTGGCATAATGGTGGTATAATACTTCCTATCATACGACCACTAAAATGACCCCATATGAAGTAGTGTATGGCCAATGCCCACCTACATTCACTACCTATTTTGCAGGAAAATGAAAGTTCCAATCTATTGATTCAATGTTGCAAGGCCACACAACCACTTTAGCAGATTTAAAGGATAACCTCCACATGACCCAAAATAACATGAAGCAACAGGTGGACCAACATTGTTAAAAAAGGTTTTTTCGGGAAGGTGATTAGGTGTTCCTCTGGATCTAAACTTATAAGAAAACATATCTCAAATCCCAGGGACATCACAAGTTGGCACCCAATTTTTATGGGCCCTAAAATATCATCAAATGTATTGGTTTGGTGGCCTACAAATTGTCCCTCCTTGCTACTTCCAAAATCTATCCAGTGTTCCATGTTTCTTGTCTGAAGAAATTGGTGGGACAAAATTGCATGGTCCAAACCATCCTTTCAGAATTAGATTAAGAAGGCTCCCTTTGGCTCGAACCAGAAGTAGTCCTCAATCAAATTGAACGTCAGTTGCATGGAAAAAATATCAAGGAAGTGTTGATTAAGTGGAAGGACACATCACCAGAGGATGCGACCTGGGAACTAGTGGCCATGCTCTAACAGTTTCCACACCTGCAGCCTTGAGGACAAGGTTGCTTTTGAAGGGGTAGGGCATGTTAGGATATGATCCTAACCCCTCTCCATGGGTCATTAGTTAGTAGGATATTTTTTCTATGTAATAAAGGCAGACATTAGTTAATAACGCCTAATAAGTAAAGGAGAATAAGTCAATGTAAGAAGACCTAATATAAGCTTCCGATTTTAGAAAGATATTCCTCTAGAATTTTCCTTAGTATGTAGAATTAGTATAAATAAGAGTAGGAGGTATTGGATATTATTGTGATAGAGGTCTACTTTGTTGTAGGTTTCCCTCTCGAAGAGGAAAGTGAACATTGTTATCATTAATAAAGGTGCTCTTTATGTTGTTATTATGGTATTATTCTAATATTTTTATGGATATATCATTGTTGTTCTACCATTGCTTGCTAAATATTTATGTTCTACATACTATATTATATCTGGAATATTGCATACATCCATATCATAGTGTGGTGGTTCCTAGAAAATGGAGTGGAAATGATGGACCCGAAGAGAAGCTAGATCATGAAAATTGTGAATCGGGAGATCCCCTTCATCACTCGGTTCCCAGATGGTGTTATTACTTATTTTTTGGTTGGCATATCATTTGAAGTATTTAGTATTTAAATCTTCAGCTTCGAGCCATAATGCTAGACTCTTTAGTCATCATTCATTTTCCTGCTCAAGCAAAATTCTATATTGATTTGCCTCCAGTTTCCTAACCTGGTCATGTCAACCCCTACCTCCAACCCCTGAGTGGCCTCCTCATATATCAGACCCAACTCATTTTTGATGCCCACAAGAGTGACATCCCTTGCTTTCCTAGGGTTCAAATCCCACTCGACCACCACCTTTTTTAAATTTTTGAGGGAGGTCAAGAATTGTTGAGTCATACTTAGGTTTGGGTCATAACCTACCCACTCTCCTTCCACTAGTGGATTAAAACCATTGACATCCAACCAAGATAAATTAAATTTAAAAGGATCCCTTGGTCTCCCTCTTAGCAAATCAATTTTGAAAATAACTAGGAAATCATCAGAAAATTTACCTTTACAAACCCAAGATTTAAATATACCTATGTTTGAAAGTAGATGTTGTTGTACCAAGAAGTGGTCAAGACACTTATGAACCCCTATTGACTCCACTCTATAATTATTCCAAGTTGGACTTAAAATTGAAGGTTCAATATCCACCAATTCCACTAAGTCTATCTTATCCTGAACGAATTGGGATAGAGGATCCTCCCGAGCCGAAACCTCTCAGATTTTATGTCGACCCAAAGAGAAGTCTAGGTTGCCCCCTAAGAAAGTATTTTTAGATATGATGACCTTATTATCCAAAATATGGTCCCAAAAAATATCTCGATCAACATATGGATCGTAGATGTTACATAGCTGGAAGCTTTGACTATCTAATTCTTTGCATGTAGCCTCTACAATTAAACCTGAATGAACAGAGTAGTAGTTGGTTAGAGACATAGTTTTATATATTTCGATGATGATTCCACCTGATAACCAATTCGAATTAAGAGTTATAAAATCCCAACTAGAGAGAAGTTTGCGTAGCTCAACAATCATTACATCCCCCTTGCCGATATATTCCTTTAAAAAGAGTGCATCTAACGATTCTTGTGAGGTAAGACACTGAAGGGAGAGTTTTTTAGGTATACCCCTAAGACCCAAAATATTGAATGATAGAATCTTCATGGGTGGACCATGGTGGGGCATGCACTTGTTTTAAGTACCCCTGAGATTAATCTTTGTCTACCCAAAAACACCTCCCTAGAAGCTTGTTCTTGGGAATGTTTAATGGTCGACTTACGACCTGCCTTCGAAGGCCAAGACGCTTTGGAGGGACCAAAGACTAGGCCCTCGAAGAGAGTGGAATCCTGGGCCTGGGAATGAGGTATGAGTATATATGGTTCTCTAACCTAGGAAGAGGACATTGAAGTAGAATAATCTTTATTTTGAGAACCCTCTGTCTAGATTGATGAACATTCATTCTCCAGAATAATTGTCGGCCCATCCACAGGGAAAACTCCCACTTGGCCAGATTTCCCCACATATTTTGGAGAAGGTAAGGATGGACCCCCACTTCCCTATAAAATAAAATTATACAAATGGTTGAAATGAGAAACCCCATAAGAGTAATGAATAACCTTACCCATATACCCCACAAGGTCTTTGCTAGTCATCCACAGAGCCTCAATCTTGTGTCATTCATCCGCTAAGAGGTCCAAATATGCATCCAAGAGGAAATTTGTAGCATTCCAATCACTTTCTCCATCCCTTGGCACATCAATAGATATCAATATGTATCCCACCACTAGATATGGTACCCTTAAAGCAGATGCAAAACCCGAGATATCACCTTCCAGGATTCGACCAGAGTTGGGTAAGGGAGAGGATACCCCACCAAGGCCCACGTCTTTGGCCAGAGCCTTGGCCTGCTCAACCTAATCAATTTGACAAGTATGTTGCGCTCGTTCCACATTTGCATATTTTTTAATGGGGCCCTTGTCACAGTCAACCATGGCCAACAAAATGGCAATGAACACGGAAAATGAAAATTTAAATAGTCTAATAACTGAACATAAGTTTATTTACCCACCACAAGATTAATTGACTCATACAGTCCTTTTGAAGGATCAATTTCCACCAATATTTGTGCCACGACCTGACCAATCAATGACTTGTAAGACGAATTGGCCATAATAATAAAAGACCCCAAGGTATCACCAATTGTTTGAACCCTACATATGTTTAGTAATCTAGTGGAATATTAGGTAATTTAATCCATAAATGAATTTTGTCTAAACCCTCTTAAGAAACATCAAACAACGGTGCCAAGGCTTCGCACATAACACTTTCCTATCCCAAAACCAACAGATCAAAAAAATCCTCTATAGGTCATCCTTCTCTTTAAATATGAAACCAATCCATCCTCCAGAGAGAATATGGAAGGTGGGGGTGTATCCCAAAAATGGGAGCCAATGAGAGTCCATCCACTGATAAAAAATCACTACTAAGATCCTTTTCAAACCAAAATGAGCAACCAAATATTTACCTTCAAGATCCACAATTTGATCTCCCTGGAGATCCTTGCCAATGACCAATGCTATATCTCCCCCTAGAGTTGATCATCTATTGTCTCTTTTTGTCTTTTGGTCTCACTCTAGAGACTCTGGTCATGAGTTCCTCCATGTAAAGACGACTACCAATGTATCTCATTCCTCCATGTAAAAACGACTACCAATGTATCTAATTCCTCCACGTAAAGACGACTACCAATGTATATCGTTCCTCCAAGTTCCTCCAAATGAGAATAAATGTTTTGAATGTCGTGAAACAATGTCGCACTAGAGGAGGGATTGAGAAAAAATTGATATTGAGATTTGTGCAAGACTTGAACCCCCTGTAAGACCAACGAACAAGAATGTAGTATACCTAGGGAGGTAATATGGGGTACCTAGGGAGGTATCCAATGGGAATGTAGTTATGTGTTATTAGTGGAAGTCATTTAATATATGGGAATGTGGTCATTCAATGT
>JZKD02S0233685.1:44518-99264 GCA_000966675.3 Picea glauca
GGATGTAATAAATGTGAGAAGGCTCTCTAGAAGGTTCCTAGGAGATAGGGAGAGCTATATAAAGAAGTATAGGCAATGTAATGAAACATAGTGAAGAATATTTTGATTGTACAAGTAATGATTGCTTGAGGAGTTTTATCCTTCCATAAGGATTAATATATGGTGTTACCCTACCTCAAGGGTTTTGAATATTTCTTGTGTTCATTGTTATGGTGAATGGTTTATGGTTTATTCTCGGTTATTTCTGAAGTATATTTGCAGATCTGGTTTAGGTACTTAACAAAGAAACCCTTGGGGAGAGGCTCAAGACTTGACCCCCACTTCCATTATTTGATCCCAGGAGGACATTACTTTGACTTAGAGTGTGATGCTCGGTACTTGATAAACCAATATGTACTTGTGAGGTAACGTCATCTAGAATAGAACCTACCTCATTATTAAAGATTGCATCCCATAATCTATTTAATTCTAAAAATAAGTACTCAGAATAGTCAACCAACTGGGATGGATCCTCCATTTAGCATCCATGTATATTGACAATACCTAACTCCTTGACAACACTATTGCATAAACCCTAGTGGAGACTAGGGTTTCTAAAGGATTGACCAGGCCTTCAATTCTTATTAAAACTGATAGTAATATGCCAGTTAGAACTCTAAGTTTTTTATCCCCTAGATCTATAGAAAATTTCTCCTATAACCTCATTTTCTCGAAATTTTGAGTCAATCTTGTTCTTCTATTCAATCCCTTCAAAGAAGGAAATTAATTCCAATTATGTTACATAAATTTCTATTTTATTTTCATTCCCTTTAATTGTTTTGGATTGCCTCAAGTCCACATGAAATTCAATGTTTATTTCATATCAAAGATCTTTCAATATTTTCCATCTCCATGATTCATGTTCTTACTTGGACATCTGGTGCTACCCCTCCTCTGCATTCCCGCCAAATCATCAATAACATCAAATATCAGTGAAAAATGCATAATTTTAGTAAATGAGAGAGTTTGACATTTGTTTAAAATTAAAGCAATTAAAGATCTGTTATCACCAATTTCTATGGATAACTAAGGAAATGATGTGCTAAGGCCCTCAGGTTGTAGACATTGAGTACCAAGAGACAAAATACTAACAGAATCAACATGCACAGAAAGAGACCCACTTCACCCCCACACATCCTAGATTCATGACGATGACATCAATCAGATTAGCTTGCTTCCGGAAGACAATGATTCTTGCTCCATGAGGTACAAGTTAGGTATTTTGGTAAGTGTCACTTTAATATTTGAGGCATTTGAGTATGTTGCATTTAAAGCTTCTTTTCACCATAAAAAAATCGCTTGGAAATTATGATATTTTCCATGTTTCACCTTGGTGGTTGACATTGTTCCTAATTAAGTAGTCAACCTTAGGGATGGGTTTGCTACTGGGAGGTCTCCTTGACGATTCATTGTTGTTATAGCAAGATTTTCCTCAACCTATGCAAAGTTTCTCAAAAGGCCTTTTTCCATTTCCCATTGCAGACTTGAAGTCCCTTTTTTCAAATCCCAAAGCTAAAAACAATATGTTTCCACATATATGTGCCCTAACTATTATACAACATGTGTATACGTAGGTTGCACCACTACAGCCTGCGTACATAGGGTTTTTTTCCCAAAATTAAAAAGTATTGTCAGGTTTCCATGTCACGTCACGGGATCCATGATCCTTAACCTTCCATATACTAGAAATGTTCTAACTTGGCCCTTCAGTTCCACTTGAAGGATATAAATGGGCCATATCCAAGCTATGGAAAGGAGGATAATAATTCAACTTTGAGAACAAAGTTACTATGGAAAAATTATTCACTTCATATTGACTCTGCATCCCTTTGTCCTTTTAAGTCTGAACACATTGTTTCGCCCCCAATCTCTTCCCTACTTGATTGATAACCTCAGTGTCTCTCTTATATGATCTTTCCTTTGGTGGAGGATTGAAGTGGTGGAGGCCCAGCTAAAAGGGACTTAGTTTCTCGGTTCTGAACCGTGTCGGCACGGAAGTTTGTAATTCATTCACTTATGTTGATTACATTTTAAT
This sequence comes from Picea glauca, assembly GCA_000966675.3. Classification (NCBI taxonomy): domain Eukaryota; kingdom Viridiplantae; phylum Streptophyta; class Pinopsida; order Pinales; family Pinaceae; genus Picea; species Picea glauca. Next base: position 46,593 of record JZKD02S0233685.1, read on the forward strand.
ATAAATACTATTTTCTCATCCAATTAATATCTTGCAAATATTTGAATTGTTATTCCATGGGAATATTTGTTATGAATGTTGATGGATTATGCTATTGAATGTCATGACTTTATATATTATCATTATATGCTTGTGTGACTTGGTTGTTGAGGACAATTTACAAGTGTATTTCTTTGAGTCAAGTACTCAACGATGGACTTCATTGAACATTTGGACGAGGTAGGCTCTTTATCTTGTCTCGTTATCATATTTGTTTATATATCATATCTGAGATTAGAGATGATTTCTACAGTCATTTACGTCTGTTGTGGTTTATCCCTAGCCATAGAGATATTTTCCTCGTAATGGAATTGGCGACCATACTAGAGATAGAATCTTGTTTTTGGGGTTTGGAGTGTTTTTCTCCTTTTATTACTCTCGTTTATATTGAGTTTCTTGTCGTATGATTTCTTGACATCCTCTGTTCATTTTGAGTATGCGTTTCTTGACCTTATCCTTATCCTAGTAGTGTTTTAACACATATACATGGGTTTTTTCCTAACAGTCGCGTACATACGCATGTTGTCCTTATGCAAGAGGTGTATATATGTGGTTTTCTCCTGAACAGTTGTGTACATCATCCCTTTCTACTTGGTTTCTAAATTTTATGTTTGTTGGGTAAGTTGTGATGGTTGTTGAGTCTTCTTAGGTCTCTGTTATGATTGTTAAGAGCATGTTGAATGATAGGAAACCTTTCTTTGGTTGAATTTTTGGGTGGTGCCTTTCTCATCATCATTTTCATTGATTTTCCTTGCATCTTGGGTTGGATGTTTGATTCTTGATGTCCTACTTGTTTTGTCTTTATTTACATACAGTAGAATCTTTATATCAAGTTGTTGTTCAGTCCTTGAATTTTCATTCTTTTATATTGAAAATACAAAAATATTAGGCATTTTTCATTGTTGGCATTTGATCTTTTGGGTCCTTATCATTGATCTTAGCACATGTATAGAAATATTGCATCTTATCTGGAATTGTAGAACTAAATTGAAAATTTCATTTGAAAAGCTTATCATTTATTGGGAATTGAAGTTAGGACTTTGCATTTTATTCATATTCATTTATTTTACTTGTTGATTCATAACATCGTTAGTTTCACGACCGCACCTTTTTTTAGTAATAAAGGCCACTAAAAGAAACACTGATAATTTAAAATTAATTAGAAACGATTTTATTTTCTAGGGTGCACAAACTAGCTTAGGATTTAGAGCCTTGGAATAGGATTTTGTGAGTAAAATTATCCAAGGCTATTAAATCAACATATGTGTTTGACTAAGGGAGTGGTTAAATCCATTGTATAATTGGTGACGTCGGGAGGCTCCGCCTACACCGGAGTTAAGCATGAGGTCGTGTGAGGTTGGTTTAGGGGATATCCGCCCAATACCTTCTTAACGTCAGATATATTTTTGGGGATTTATTCGTATATCGAGATCTTTCTAGTACCTTTACCTCTGTGAGAGGTGGTGCTTTCAAGGTTTTGGGCTTTGTTACCCTGTGCATATGGTAGACCTAACTTATGACTGTTCGCATGCGCATCAGTTATTGTGGTTTCTTAGTTTCTTGGCATAGGTACCACATAGGTTACTTGCAAGGGTTATTTTGTAGGTACCTTGGGTTAGATAAGGGCCGGACAATACACAACCTTTATGGAGGATTACTTCTCCGGTGGGATCTGGCCAACTGGTTGTTAATCCCACGAGGGCCCTTCTAACTGATTCTGATACCTTTGATCTTTTGCAGGGAATATCAGGCCTCTCTTGGGCAAGGCATACCTACTTTAGGGAGGGAGGCCCCTTTCAGCCACTTTATCCTGTTTGTGTGCATATTGGCCTTTTGTTTATTTTATTTTTGTGTGCTCTTTGATTATTATTTGACCTTAGGATTTTTTGTTGCACCGTGAGTTTTCATTATCATGGATAGTGGAGTCCCTTTGGCTCCCTCATTTAGCACTACCTCCTCCATGAAATTCGCTCATTTCATGGGGATGAATCCGTCCATGTTTCATAATGGTACGTAGAATTATGATACTCAGTCAATGCCTTGGGTCTCTAATCATTTTCCTCTTGATGTGCCAAACATGCCTTCACCCTTTCCATCCTCTCCCTCGCATGCTTATATGAATCTTGGTTTTGGATCCGAGGGCACGATGGCTCCATTGACTACATCTTTGTTTGATAGGAGTCATATCCCTCAAATGAATCTCACTGTGTGAGGTTGGAATATCCCTTCTTACTAGCTTCATCCTTCAAGGAGAAAGTGCTCAAATGGGTGGTTATTCTACTTATTACACCCCATCTATGTATCCTTCATCCGCTATGCTAGTTCCTACAAACACTCTTCCCATGGAGGTTCTCCATATGTCCTTTGGTATTTCATATAGAGGGAATCAATTTTATCGTACAGGATACCCCCTTCACAGAACCCCTTCGTATGGGGCCAATATATATCCTCACCTGAATAAATCGTGTCACGCCTTTTTCTCTTCATAGACATATGTTTCGGTCATGATGACTATACAAAACTCTATGGATCAATTAGGTGGAGGATACTACCTTTCCAAGCAGGGATAGGGTGTATACCAGGATCCTTCCTAGCCTATAATTTATCAAAACTAGTCTTTCTCGGGACCTTGGTCTCAAATGCCACAAATAACCACCACCACCAGTCTATTCACTGCAAGTCATACTAGAATTCCATCACCAACCTATGCTAGTGATGTTGGATATTGGTTGACAACGTCTGCAAGCCATGTTGAAGACTAGTAACCAGCCATTGTAATTCATGCTGGGGGCACAAATCTAGTCATTGTAAGTCATACTGACATCACATATGTAACCTCTGTGCATCATGTGGGGGATGAACCACCATCCTCTGCCATCCATGCTAAGAGCATGTATCCAGCCATTGTGAGTGATGTTAGGGGAATTCCTACGATTTAGAAGCCTCGACATCTAGGGCATAATCCCAAGTTCCTTTGTAGGCTTTGAAAAGGAGGCCATTTGACTCGCATGTACCCTACTACTATTATAGTGGAAGAAGTGCATTCCTTGTCTGATAAACCTTCGAGTTCAAAGTCGTTGTTGGATTCCCAAAATTCTATTTCTCCTTTGACTGACACAACAGTCATGTCGGTCCAATAGTCACCCAACCCCACTCTCGTTTTGAGGAGTGGAACATCTTTTGACTATGTCATTAACATTTATGGTCTTGCACCTTCTGAGCAAGGGCGAGTTTTACTCTATCCGAGTACTCTCCCTCCAAGTCTTCAGGAGGTTTCCTATGACTGAGATGGTCTTGTGGGGTATCAAATTCCTTCTTCTACACCCTTCCGGATAAGGGGCATTCTTCGATATATTGTAGATAAGGTAACCTCTGCAAGTATTTTATACTCCTTGACTTGGAAAGCTCTGGGTTTTCCCAAGATGGTTTCATTTGTTCATAAGTTGTTGACCTTTCACAGAAATCCTTCACGGGAGCCTTGCGCCCACCCCCCCGTGACATGCCACCTAGAAAAATCCCAATGAGTTTTATTTAATTTATTTTCTGACTCTCTCAAAAATCGAAAAGATTTCGGAGTGAACTCGTCTCTTTCACACTCATAAATTGGATTTGAAAGGATGTCTATTTGGTGCAATTTTACCCCTTTTTTCAAACTTAGACTAATATTACGAAAAAGGACATTTTTTGGCGTTAAGGTGTAATTGCATTTCATTCTCTTGCTTTCAGTATTGAGCCTATTGTTGGTTCCTGCTTTTGCATTATAATCCTATCACCTCGGAAATTTGCATCACTAGCTAAGTAGATCCTTGTTTATATCATTTGCAGCTTGACACCCTATACCCAAGAGGAAACATTCCCCCGAGTGTTCATCTCCCACATGCACCTCCTTGCATTGAGCATAGGTATGTTTCACTGCTAGAACTAGTTTCTTACTTGTGACACTTGTTTCCTCCTTTGTATCATAGCATTCATTTAACTATGAAAAAACAAAAAAAGACAGGCAGGAAAAGAATATTATCTTATATTGGCAGCAATCATGTTGCCTTTGAATAGAGCACAAATTTTTTGAGTCCACTTGTCATCAAAATTTTGGGTTTAGCATGACCTTAGGAAGTTGATCTCATTACGTAAATTTTACTCCCCCGAGTAGTTACTCTTCTAATCCCTATGGAGAGTTTGATTGATGCTTCCTGCATCTCAGGGTTTTATCATTGATTCTATGATGCCAGAGTCTTCCATATGTCTCATGCTCTTGTTCAAAGGATGTCTATCAACCTGTGTCATCCATTCCTCGGAACTCTTGACTTTTCATTTCGGCCACACCCTCAGTGTGTCTCAGAATTACATGAAACTGTAGTCCTATCGTGCACCCTGGTCCTACTTTCATCATTGGTAGGTAACCTTGAACCCAACAGTTAACATTTCATCATTGGTCGTTGACTGGAGGATTTCCCCTATGTTCGACGACAAGAAATATATTCACACATTTGGATTTGTGCAGTGTCTTGGATGCCATTAGCCTTATTGGTGGTTTCTTTTCCTTTGTCAACAATTTTCATTATTGGATTCTGTTCAGAGGGTCTTTTTCATGACCCGCTTGCATCTAGTACACGTAAAAGATGCACAGGGTCGTTGGTTCATAAACATGTTCTTCATCTGATTTCCTGCAAATCATCAAGTTCATGCTTTGTACCTCACGCTAAATTATGAAAGATGCTTTAATTCTCTCCTTTCAGTAGGTCTCCTTCCATCAACTTCATCTCATCTATTCTGGAAACGAATCGATGAATTCCATAAACTTCATATCATCTATTCTGGAAACAAGACCTAGAGTCTTATGAGTACCTAGAGGCTTGTAGTCATTAGTGGTAGGTTCTTCCACCATCGACAGTTGGGAATACATCAATTTCTCTTGATCGATGGATTCTTCAAGTGTTCGACCCCGACACCTTTATTCACACTTGTAAGAATGTACTTGGTTCCTTGATACCTACTTTCATTATCAGTAGGTTGTATCACGTTTGTTAACTGTATACCTTAATGATCGGTAATCAAATGAAGTCTCATTGTGTTCGACCTCAACTCCTTTATTCACACAATGTATACTTTCACCTTTGGCGAAACGTGTAGAAGACTTGAAGACATCAGTTCATAGTCGCAGCTTTCCTGAGTTGTTTCTATCTCTCATTGGACCAATACCTATGTGACTTCAGTGATCATGGGGTATCAAATTGTACTCCATTGTATAAAGATATCTTCAGAATGATTTTGAGACTAGTTTTACTGGGCCTTGTTCATGACTATGATAGCCTTTGGCATGTATCCACCTTTGTATTTCCTACTCATGGCCATGAAAATCTGTTTGGTGTATTTTCACATAGATATGCAGTGTAATTCAAATTGGCATCCATGTGTGCAAAGTCAGTACAGATTGTAATATTCTCATGAGAAAATAGTTCATCTAGTTGAGTCTCCATTACTCCGCTTATGGGTATTATAATGTATTTTGGCCATCGCAGATACTCCTCTAACCTCACACATTAGGGGGCATCTGTTATAGCAAGATTTTCCTCAACCTATGCAAAGTTGCTCAGAAGGTTGTTTTCCATTTCCCTATGCAGACTTGAAGTCCCAAATTTTAGAGATAAAAATAATATTTTTCCACATATACACACCCTAACTATTATACAACATCTGTATATGTAGGTTGCACCACTACAACCCACGTACATCGAGTTTTGTGCCCAAAATAAAAAACTAGTGTTAGGTTTCCATGTCACATCATGGGATCCATGATCCTTGACCTTCCATATACTGGAAACATTATGAATCGGCTCTTGAGTTCCACTTAAAGTCTATAAATGGGTCATATCCAAGCTATGGAAAGGAGGAGAAGAATTCAAATTTGAGAGCAAAGTTACTCTGGAGAAATTATTCACTTCATATTGAGTCTACATCCCTTTGTCCTTTTAATTATGAACACATTGTTCAACCCCCAAGATCTCCCCTACTTGATTGAGAACCTCATTGTCTCTCTTATATGAGCTTGCCTTTGGTGGAGGATTGAATTGGTGGAGGCCCAGCTGGAAGGGACTTAGTTTCTCGGTTCTGAACTGTGCCTACATTGAAGTTTGTAATTCATTCACTTATGTTGATTACATTTTAATAGAAATACTCTTTTCTCGTCCAATTAATAACTTTCAAATATTCGAATTGTTATTCCATGGGCATATTTGTTATGAATGTTGATGGATTATTCTATTGAATGTGCTAACTTTATATATTATCACCATATTCTTGTGTTTCTTGGTTGTTGAGGACAATTTACAGGTGTATTGTGTTGATTCAAGTGCTCAACGGTGGACTTCATCAAACATCTAGACAAGGTAGGCTATTTATCTTGTCTCACTAGCATATTTGATTATATAGAATATCTTAGATTAGAGTTTATTTTTGCAGTCATTTCCATCTATTGTGGTTTACCCCTAGCCATAGAGATATTTTCCTCGTAAAAATTTTTCCATTCCCGATCATACTTACCACTTTTCACACTTCTCTCTCGTTTCATATCCTTATATTTTGGTATTTTCGGGTGTACTGACCCAAGAAGGGATTGTACCTCATTTAATGGGAAGAAGGGGTTGAAGGACCAAAGGTTTGTAGCTGTAAAAAGTTAAAATCCAATCATAAACCTTCTATATTCTCACCCAGGTATCCCGAGGAAAATGAAATGTATCTCATAAGAAACTAATGGGACCCATGAAAAATTACAATATAAAAATTCCAACCAAGGTAGAGCATGTGTGGGAAAAAAATTTCATGCTTAGGTAGAAGTCCCACACATTGTCTTCACCTTGGGGAAGCATAGTGTGACCAAGGTAGAGTCAAGGTGGGAAATTGTTTTCATGCTTAGATAGAATTCCACCTTGGCTTCAACCCAGAAACACTTTTAAAAATAAATGGCAATAAATGGGATTGGAAAAAGGATGCATTGAAAATGAAGGTGCAACACACCCTCTACAAGGGCACCCATAAATGATGCAATACGAACCCTTGTATGTCATGAACCCCATTCCCAAGAAGCCTTACCCCCTTCCACTTCATCTTCTCCACATGACTTATAGAGTTTTCCACCTAGGAAACACTCCTTGACTTAAGGAATGATTCACCCAATAGCTCACCTTGCCAACCCTCCCATACCTAAACTTAGAAAATTGCATAGGGTCTTTGAGCACTTGTTTAATTTGATGAGGTAGTTTTTTATGCACATGCTTAGATGGCTCATAATTAATGTGATTTTACTTTCCATGATTCTTTTACTTGAGATCCTTGGAGGGTGTACTTGTCTACCTTTGCAAGACCTTGTTGGTGGACATTTTGGAGGAACAAGCCCAACTTGGGCCTTTATTGGGGTAGGAATCCCACCAGTTGGATGCCATGGCCCAGAACTTGGGGTAGTATAGGAGATGAGAATTTCCTTTAGAGGAAAAGGAAAAGACCTTTGAGGACCTCACCTATCCCTTGCAAGCCAAAAGATTTTCCTTTGGAGGCTAAAATGTCATATTTTGAAGGCTTGGCATCATCCTAGGGCTAGGGTTTTGGTGGTGATGGTGGTATTTGATGGACACTTGGAAATTTAATGAGGGATATACCTTGTACCTTGGAGAGAATACCCCAATGCATGAATGGAAAGCCTTTGAAGGCCCAACGATTTCATCGTCAAGATCAACAATTTTCCAAAGTGACCAAGACATCACCCTAGAAGGGGTTGACGTCACATTTTTATCGTTTTCTTCATGTGCACACTTAAAATATTTTGTAAAGGGACAAAGTAAATGGGGTTTTCCTCCTTACTTTGTAGTTTACCCTAACTTTATGTGGACAAACACTTTTTAGGATTTTTGTGTAAATAAATATCATTTTCATTTCATTTGAACATAACTCTCTCACATGAGAAGAGATACTTGGCTAAAATTCGTGCCCCTCTTAGGAAATATCTCTCTCTCTCTCTCTCTCTCTCTCTCTCTCTTTTATCATTGTGTTTTGGAGTGAATTGGTGTGCTAGCTCTTGGAGGTCTTTTCTCTGGCTATGGTGATGAAAGTTCTTGGTAACTAAGGTTTTATCTTGCATGCTCTTGGAATTGGTAAGGAAAATATGCATTTATGTTAGTTCTTCTTTATTGTTCCATGGTTTTTATTGGCTAGATCCTTGGAGGAATATAAGGGAATATACCCTCCACCAAGTTTAATCATTGTTGTTGGTTGAAAAGGCTATTACAAAGGTTGTTAAGAGGAGTAAAAGGGCTTACACCCTCCTATACTTTACCTTGTTAGTATTACTTGCTCAAAGTAATAAAATGGCTTACACCCCTTGAGAAGTAGTAGGCCTAATATAATAAAAAAATCTCCACAAACCATTTGGCAAGGCATTAATCATATATTGCATTGGAGAAATAAATTACTTGCATTGGTAAACGTGATTTTGAGGTATATTGATCTTGTTCAAGTTGGAATATTTTCTTGGTGTCTCAAGCTTGCTAAAACCACTAGGGAATATTGATTGGTCTATTAGTTCTTGAGTTGTAATCAATCAAAATATACATCCATTGGGGCTGCAGACAAACATACTTTATTTCTTACTTTAACTTGCATTTCAACCGTGAAAAATTGTTTGTAAGCCACTATTATCATTCTATTTCTTATTGGTTAACTTTTTGTCGGATTACTTGCTAATTTCGTGGTTGAAACTTGCTGTTGTAGTAAATATTTTCTACATCTACTTGGATGTTACAATTATTCTCTAAAAACACTATCTAACAACCCTTTTTCACCGTCAAAATTTGTGCTTGAACATTGGGAAGTTATCTATTGGTTTAATGCTTGATTGTCCAATAATTATTTGACAGTTTTGATAGTAATTTATGTAGTAACTAATTGATTTCATTGCTTATATATAAATTTGTTTACTGATGTAATTTAGGACAACAAGCTTCACTTGTTTTTCCATTGGAATGCTCGGCTTGTATACTTGTCTTTCTCTTGTCTCAGGTAGGTATAACTATCTTATGCATGTACTCAATCGTTTGGAAACCATTAACCATCACCAAGAATTGTTCCCAATCCATATTCCACTTTGTAGTTTGACCTATAGGGGCATCACCTTCTATAACTACATTTTCCATCTCATTTTCCCCTAGGTTCACTTGGGATTCCCCCCTTGTATAGGATTTATCCTTCACTAAATTGAGGGGAGGGTTTATCTAAGGTGACAATGGGTAGACTCTCATGTAGTTCTTTCCATATTGTGGATTGGGTCGGGATTTTCCCAACCTACAATTTGTGCGATAACAAGATCAATTGGGTCCAAAAAACCCTCATCAAATTATTCCTCATGCACTAATATTTCCAATGAGCCCTCATTTTCCTAATTTGGCCATCAAATTATCAATTTATAACCTATATAACCACATGACTTAGCAACCATTGATCATTTTCTTGAGCGAATATCAACAAAAGTACTTCCATAGGCCACCGATCAGTTTGTATAAGACTTCTTTATGAGGATATTTTTGTATGTTATGGGGTACCACTAGAAATTGTCATCGATGGAGGACCTTAATTTACCTCTCACTTGATTTATAAAATTACCAAAGAGTATTATATTTGGCACCAGACTACTTCCCCTTATCATCCATAGGCCAATGGGTAAGTGGAAAGTACCAACAAGGTGTTAAAATATATTTTAACAAAAAATGTGCAATTACACCATAGTGATTGAGTTGCTAGTCTTCCATAAGATATTTAGGCCTACAGAACCACATGGTGGAACACCACAAATTTTTCTCCTTATGAGCTCATTTATTGTAAGATTGTTCTTTTTCCAAATGAATTTGAGATCAAAACATTGAGGACTTCCTTACATGTGGGTCTAGATCTTACAAAAGCACCACCTTTGTTGGCATAGGGGAAGACCTTGTGTTCAACGCTACAAAAGTGCAGCAACAAAACCCTAACTACCGGCCCTTTCAGTAGCACCTACAAAGCATATGAAGTCTCACTCGAGGTAAAGGCAGGGGTGGTTGCAGGACTCAAGTGTATGCAACCTAATCTGGGACACAAATCTGTGATTATATCATTTACAACTCACTTATCATAGATCATTCATCAATATTCCACTTAGATCTACTTTGCCAACATAACAAAGAATCACAACATTCACTTAGGTCTAGGTTATTTTAGCACTTAGCAACAACAAGACAGATCAGATCTGGTAGACCAAGCACCTAGCACATTCATACACATCGGATTTAGCATTCATATACCTCTCTAGCACTAAGCATAAACAAGTGTATTTACTCACATCTAAGCACTTATCAATACAAAACATCTAAGAATAAGAAAAAATCATAACACACAGTATTTACATGGTTCACCCCCACCCTGGGGATATGTCCACCAACTCTTCTTCTTTATTAGCTTCAGTCAATCCGGTTACAGCACAGAGCTATCAAAATCCTACTCCACATAGGACATAATATCTGTGCAGCTCGCTATATCCTTCTTCCTTGCCTTACAGCACAAAGCCTTCTACAGTCTCGAACAAGGAGTTGCACTCAAATCTGTAAGTATTACACAAAATGCACAAATATCTTACAATCCATACCATCACTTAGCCATTCATTTAGCACTTAGCACACTGATCTCTTCCTAACTTGCCTAGACATCTATTTATACATACAAAATAGGCCTAAACGTGGGTAAACCCATGGTCCAAAATCCCTTTCCCATTACATATTCCCAAAACCCAAAAAGGGACCCAAAAGGAGCGTCTAGCTTCCGCAATCTCTACTTTGCTTTGCGCTCCATCTTTGACAGGCTGTCGAATTCCCAAAAATGGTCAAATATGACAAAGTGTTCCTCAAAACTGGGTCAAGGTCCAGCAAGCCCCCAACACTCATCTATGACTCGTCGCGAGCCACTCAGGTATGATCATTTCTTCTTCGAATGCCTCGATCTTGGCTCAAGATGCTTCGACCTGTTGTTGTGCCATGACCTCTTGTTCAGTGAACTCCTGGATGAGTGCGTTATTCACCAGACCTTCTAGGTGTTGTTGTGTTGAATTCACGACCTACTCCATCTCTATTCCATGGCTCTCAATCTCTGTAAATAGTTGACATGATTTATCCTGCACCAGTTGAAGTTGTTGAGTTACTTCCATTACCTTATTATGGATCGTATGGATCTACTTATAGGTGGTGCACTGCTCGTGAGACTGCTTCATTCTCTCTATGGGTGATAGGGCCTTCAACTGCACCTGTATCTTGTCGACTTCATGCTTCACCTCCTGGAGCTACGACTCCAATTTATGCAATTATGGATTCTCGATTAGGTTCTCATATATCTGTGCACTTCTACTACTTAATTGTTTGCATTCCTCAGTGAGTTCTTTAATCCTTTCTACTGTGCTCTGGGCAATCATTTCTCATTGGTCGTGTTCTTCTTGTGGGGTACTTGGTATGGTATGAAGCTCTAATTCCATGACTCTTTGTTGAAGTTACTGAATAACTTTAGCAAGCTTCATCACTTGGCATTCTATGGGTTCTTTTGCATTCTGCTCTAAGCTAGTCATAGAGCGAAATGCTCTATTGACCGCTTCTTCAATCCCTATCTGCTTCGCAAGCAGCTACTCTTTCCCTTTTTGGATCTTCGCTATGTCTTCTTCAAATTTTGCTTGGATAGTGTCCTTCTCTTGTTGCGTAGCTCAGTGTTGTTCGATGATTTCCTTCTATGATTTCTTTAAGGCCTGGGTGGCATGCGTTGTTTCTTCCTATTCTTTTCGAAGGTGTACTTTGACTGTGTCAGCAATCTTGCGTAGTTGAACTGGTTCATCTCCCTCTTCCATTGTTCCTTCTAGTAGGGGCACAGTGGAGACTGTGCATCCAGACTGAAGTGCATGTTGCACTCCTTGGAGCTTGATCTCAATTATGTTGTACATTGTCTCTTACTTAGCTTCCTTCTTTTCTGTTATCTCTTCTATAGCTTCATTCATAGTTGCGATGAGGAAGTTGAAGTCATCTGGAGCGAGTGTGGTCTGTAGCTTAGTTAGGGGTGCTTTTGATTTCTTTCAGGAGGAAGGTTCTGGAGGTGAACCCTTCCTCTTCTTTATGATTTCTACTTCATCTTCTGGTCTTTGTTTGACTTCATCTAAGTCTTTTCCATCACTGCCTTGCTCTGGTGAAATGGAAGTCGTCCTCAGAAATAGGTTGTCTATATCCTGTACTTCCTCAGCCTTCTTTGTCTTCTTTGTTTTCTTTGTCTTACTGGGTCCAAGTGTATCCTGCACAGCTTCCAGGTTGTCGATGTCGGACATTTCTGTGAGGTCTACTGACATAAGGAGGTCTGTTGACCATTCCTTAGTGATCTCCTCCAGGTCTTCTTCTGTCAGATTATAATAAGACTAAATTTGTTCCTTGTTCTCATCAGCGCGTGCTGTAATATATATGAAATGGTGGTCCACACTGAACTTCATCAAAGGTCGAAACCTGTGTAAAGTATTTGGGGTCATGCGAGGCTCAGACTGGATGGTGAGCCTCAACTGTGTGTAGTAGGTATGGAAGACAAAATTGGATTTCCACTGCATATCGTTTGAGTACCATATTGTATTGAACTTCGCATCCAGTGGTTCAAAGGGGTTGATGTTCAGGAAGGTTGCACCTTCTGGTAGCTCCCATGCAACGAAAGCTATAAGTATCAAGAGCCAGCTAAAATGGAATTCATGCCCCTGATCCTGGGCTTCTCTGCATTCAATCTCTAGTTGATTTACCAGGTAATTCACCCAGTTCATCTATATTCCCTCTGTGCACTTCCCTGTGAGGTCAACTACAAATTTGGATACTTTCATGGGTCGATTCTTGCGTACCAACTTCCTTGCAATCAATTGATAGGCGATGCACATTGTACCACTTTCAATAGAATCTACCTTGTAGCCTCGCACACCTTTCTCAACATCGCCATAATATCCTTTGATATTCTGGGCAAGATCACGATCCACTGTCTTTCCAGGATAGTAATCATGGGGATCAAGGCCTTGCATGCTAGGCCCAGTGATCCGATTGATCAACGCTAGATCAATTGTTATGCGACGATTTAACCATAAGTATCCTCCATGGTAACTCGCCAGTAGTATCTTCACACATGCATTCACCTCCTGGTGTCTACCGAAGTGCGGTATCTTCATAACGTTGAGCAAAGTGGGTTGCGCGAGGTTCATCATCCATCGTTGAGGGATGATATTTGAATTCTTTCCCTTGGTTCTGGTTAGGTACTTGTACAGGGCAAGCATGTTGTAAACTTTAAAATCCCCCAGGTTGAAGTCACTAAACTTCAATGCTGTGATCTTATCATGATCTACACAGATTATGTGTACCCATTTCGGTAGGTACGCAGTGACTAGAGTGTACTCAAAGTATCTAGGCACACTGTCTCTATTGATTGCATTGCTCAGAGGTGGTATGTAAGCAGGTAGGATGAATGGAACCAACTTCGCGTTGGATACATCATCTTTATGTTTGGTTCTTCTTTCTGTGCCATCTTGGGATGTTCCTTCTTGATCAGACGATGGGGAGGCTTTCACTCCTCTCGTCGATGATGCTTGTAAACATGTAGACAATCCTCTCTCTGACATGAATTTTTCGTCTCTGAGGCTAGCGAGTACCTCTCTTACAGATTCTTCAGCTACGCTAAATTCGTCGGACATATATTCTCAAGATCAATATCTCGGGTTCTCAAAGTAACATAGGTATTGTAATAGGGTAGAGAGTAAGAGTGGAGTAATCATTGTTCACAATTCGTGTAGTCTGCAGACTCAAATTCACAATTAGCAAAAGTGTCTTACGTGCATAGCGCAATGGAATAAGTAAGTAACTCTGTAACAGATCATTTGTAACAAATATGGAGCTTCATTAACTCTTGTTCTATCTGTTAAGGCATGGTCTAATGGTCTGGTGATGATCCATCAATGCTTTTTTATCCATTCGGAGTGGTAGTTGAATGGATATATTGGCCTCCAAGGGCTATATTGCTTCACCATGGAGAAGTGACCCATGTCGTTGTTCTGATATCCTGGTGAAGCTCTAATTTTGCAAAGTTTTTTTCTAAGAGGTTCCCTCTGGAACCCTATGTAGCCTGTCAATCTTAGATTTCTTTTTACTTAGCTTCCTAGACTTCTTCCCCGTGAGCTTCATCTCGGTAGTTATTTTCATGTTCTGATTCTTGTTTTCCTTGGGCATGGTCACTTCGCGCTTCTAAGTTTCTCTCCTAAGACTCAGGGTTATTACTTCATCTATATCTGATACAAATATTCCAATCTTCTGTGAGTTCCCTAATTATTTTGCATCTTTGACATATGGTCTTCTAGTGTCAAACAACTTTGATTTGTTCTCCTTTTCTTCAACCAACTGCGCAATCCTTCTGGTCATGAAATCTTTTAACTCTTGTCTCTGTTGTTCCAAAACTTCTTCTTATTCCTTTCGTCTAGCTTGATCTCTATCAATCCAAAGTTTTCCTAGTAATATGGTAAACGGGGTACTATCTTCAATGAATCTCAAAATCTCAAAATCTTCCTTTGTCGAAGTTCCATTGACTGTCATGTATTTGGGCGAGATTTCCACATAACATCATCAGTTTTCCTTTGAATAGTCCTATTCCTCCTAGTGAAGGGATCATAGTGGGCTTCCCTATAGTTTCCCAAGTTCTTTCTGGCATAATGTTCACTTCTGTCTCTTCATCAAGGACAGAGTCAATGTCGAAGTCCCCTATTCTAGCTTCAATGTGTTCTTTATCTTTAAAAATCTCTAGCAACCTGACATGTTGGTGGTCATTCAAGGTTTCTTTCATTTGTATCAATACCTTCTCTGATTCTTTTGGAGTTTCATCCACAGTTTCTGGATCTATCTTAGGGTTTTCTTCATTCAAATTCATTCTTTCAAGCTTAGCAATCATTCTAGGGCAATCCAATACTTCGTAGTCCAATTATTTGCAACAGAGACAACTAGATATCCCACCAAGGCAATCCTTAGAAAGATGTACCAGTCTTATGCAACTATAACATAGGTTTAATCCTCTCTTTCTCTTAAAGGATCCCAAACTTTTTATGTACTGTGCACCAGGATCATGGTAGCTAGCCTGCAAAAAATTCTTTCTAGGATCCTGCATCCATTTGTTAGTCCAAACATTATTTCTATGCATAGGTATAACATATCTATTAGGTCTATTCATGTCAAACTTTCTTTCATCTATCAATGCCCTAGTTTTCAATCTAGGACAGATTCTATCAAACATACCCAGATCCATGCTCTAGAAACAAAAAAAAATCACTTATTTTACTTCTATGGAGCACAAAGCTTTCAAATCTAAAAACTTTTAACTATTCTTACCTCTATCAAGGCACAGAGCTTACAGATCTTACCTCTTTTCTTTAGAAAATTCCACTTTTACTTTTCTTAGAGCACAAAGCATTCAGATCTCACTTCTTTTCTTCATATATGGCCTTCTCTTTTCATCACAGAGCTTTTCAAATCAATTAAAATATTGAGCACTAGGGAACAGATTCATGCACAGAGCTTCCACAGTTTCAGGACAAATCTTTGCATAAATATTTTTCTCCCTTAGTTCCCAGCAATCACAATTTTTGTTCTGGCAACGGAACCATTTTCTGGCACAGGGGCAGACCCTAGGTTCAACACTACAATAGTGCACCAAAAAATCCCTAACTACGGGCCCTTTCAGCAACACCTGTGAAGCAGATGAAGTCTCACCGGAGGTAGAGGAAGGGGTGGTTGCAGGACTCAAGTTTCTGCAACCAAAGTTGGGACACAAATCTATGATTATATCATTTACAACTCACTTATCATAGATCATTCATCAATATTCCACTTAGATCTACTTCACCGACATAACAGAGCATCGCAACATTCACTTAGGTCTAGGTTATTTTATCACTTAGCAACAACAAGACAGATCAGATATGGTAGACCAAGCACTTCGCACATTCATACACATCGGATTTAGCATTCATATACCTCTCTAGCACTAAGCATAAACAAGTGTATTTATTCACACCTAAGCACTTAGCAATAAAAAACATCTAAGAATAAGCACAAATAATAACACACAGTATTTACGTGGTTCACCCCCACCCTGGGGCTACGTCCACCAACTCTTGTTCTTTATTATCTTCAGTCAATCTGGTTACAACACAGAGCTATCAAAATCCTACTCTGCATAGGACAGAAGATTTGCGTAGCTTGCTAGATCCTTCTCCCTTTCCTTACAGCACAAAGCCTTCTATAGTCTCATACAAGGACTTGCACTCAGCTCTACAAGTCTTACACAAAATGCAGAAAGATATTACAATCCATACCAGCACTTAGCCATTCATTTATCACTTAGCACACTGACCTCTTCCTACCTTACCTAGACATCTATTTATACATACAAAATAAGCCTAAATGTGGGTAAACCCACGGGCCAACATCCCTTTCCCATTACATATTCCCAAAACCCAAAAAGGGACCCAAAAGGGGGGTCTAGCTTCCGCAATCTCCGCTTCGCTTTGCGCTCCATCTTCAATAGGCTGTCAAAGTCCCAAAAATGGTCAAATATGACCAAGTGTTCCTCAAAACTTGGTCAAGGGCCAACAACCTTGATCAATTTATTGAACTCAATGAGCTTCATCTAACTACCTTGCACTAGAATTTTGTTTTTCAACAGCAACGGGAAAGGTGGCATGATAATATTATCAAGTGGAAAAAATTTTAGATAGAGGATTGGGATTTTTTTTACAAATCACGCTTCAAGAAATTTAATGGAAATTTTTACACACATTAGTTGGGTCCTTATGAAGTGGACATTGTCTTTGACAATGGTACTATCAAGCTCATAACTATTGATGAGGAGCACACTTCATTGCTTGATAAAGGGCATCAACTACGTTTGTACCATTCTCTACTCTCTAGGGAAGCATTTGTTAAATATTTTAATGTTCAGGAATATTTTGAAATTGTAGGCACAAAGGTTGTGCCATTTGTACCTACAATAACATGATTTACTTATTATTTCTAATTTAATAAAAATAAATAAAAAATAATAAAAAAAGAAAATAAGAGAGTAAGAAAAAAAAGAAAAGAAAAACAAATAAAAATATATAATAATAATATTGCAATGAAAACCCAATCTTGGGTGTTGCAAGACTCAGTGGTAGTAGAGACCAATGTTTGGTTGGTACCATTGGGCATAAAAAATAGAAAAATAATAATATAACTTTGAAAACCTCCTTGGAGGTGTAATTAGACAAGTATCTTCTAGAAACCAATCTTCTAGCTGGAGATACCTACAAAAAAATAATAGTACAAAATTAAATAAATATATCATTATTTTTCCAGATTCTATCTAGACAGGGTTTGTTAATAACCAGGCATTGTCTTCAACCTTTTCCAATCTTATTTGCATCTCTTTTTGGAATAAATTCTATTTTACTCTTGTCTCTCCTATATTTCATTTGGTTCTCCCTCTACTGCTCAGAATTACTGATTATTGTAGATAATAATATCATTGTATCTTTCGTAGATAAGGAAGAATTATTCATACCGTTATATTCATGTCTAAGGCCTTATTTTATATTTATATTCTATTTTCATCTTTAGAAAATTAATCCTAGTGGCTCCAAGAGATTATTTCTAACTATTCCAGATCATTTCCAGTTGTTGCGGTTCATTCACAGCTACAAAATAGATTAGCTAAAGAACACGGTCACTACAGTTGCATATTGTCCTTATTCATTACAACACACATTTCCTAAGTAACCAGTTCCTCCGGCATCTTTAACATCCTCAAACTAACACTTTCCTCTTCAACACTTTCATATTCATCCTCAACATCACCAGTTCCTTCAACATTTTCAAATCTTCACCTTCATATTCAACATCCTCAACACTAGAACCTTTATCACTTTGATCCTCATCATTTTCATCTTCAACACCAACACCTTCAACCTTCACCAACACTTTCATCACCAACATCCTCAACATCAACATTTTCGATTATCTCTAGCATCCTCAATACCCTGATCTTATCTTCATCATTTTTTCCCATCTTCGGCATCTTCATCACCTTCAATTTTCATCAAGAATTCTTCAACGCCAACATTTTAACATTAGCATCAGCACCATTTTCATCTTAGGATTAATATTCTAATACCTTGCTCAGGGCCACCATCAGTACACAATACAAAACCCTTTCTCTTCTCGAAAAGCCTTACATTTCTCTGAAAAATTCAATCGACCACTCCTACATTTAATGGTCAGGTATGGTTTATTTTGTTTATTMATTCRAATGGTTGGGTGTGTTACCCCCCTAGGATAGGGCTAACTAAGGAGATGATGTATTGAGGCCCGCAGGTTGAAGACATGGAGTTTTGAGAGCCAGATCACCAGCTGAGCCCACTTTRATCATATAGAGCCCCTCCTCTCCACCACACATCACCATTCACTTACTACAGCACAACAACATCCACCACACCATTCTGGTGTTAYGAGGAAAATCTCTCTATGGCTAGGGGTAAACCACAACAGACGAAATGACACCCAAAAATAAACTMTAATCCCAAGTATGTTATATAAATGAAATTCTAACAAGACAAGGCTAAGATCCTACCTCCTTAGGATGTTTGAAGAATACCATCGTTGAGCACGTGGCCCAAAGCATTATGCCTGCAACTTATCCTCAACAACCAAGATACACAAGCATATGGTTATAATATATAATGTCAGCATATAAATTAGCATAATCCATTAACATACATAACAAATACACCCATGGAATAATAATTCAAACATTTGCAAGATATCAATTGGACAAGAAAAGAATACTTCTATTAAAATAATCAGTAGAAGTACATAGGTGAAAAAAAATTGTAATGGCGCATATCGGAACCAAGAAACTAAGTCCCTCCAGTTGGGCCTCCACCACTTCAATCCTCCAAAAAGGAAAGCTCATATATAGGAGTCAATGAGGTTCTTTGTCACAAAGAAAGAAGAGCTTGGGGGGATGAACACAAGAAGTTCATACTTTCAAGGACAAAGGGATGCAGACTCAATATGAAGTGAAATTTCTCTGAAGTGTCTTTTCTCTCAAAGTTGAATTGTCCAATTGTCTCAAGTCTTGGATATGGCTCAATTTATAGCCTTCAAATGGAAATGAAGGGCTGAGTCATAGCATTTCCAGTATATGGAAGGCCAAATATCATGGATCTCATTACATCGCATGGAAACTCGACATAATTTTTAATTTTGAGCACCAAACCCGATGTATGTGGGATGTAGTGGAGCAACCTACGTATATGCTTGTTGTATAATTGATAGGGAATGTATATGTGGAAAAATGTTCATTTTTGGTTCTGGAATGAACAAAAAGGGGACTTCAAGTCTGTAGAGGGTAATGGAAGGCCATCCAACCAAGTTGCATGGAGTGAGGCAAAATTTGTTGTAACACCTAGCCCACAAAGGACAAAAGGTCTTGATTCTTGAGGTAACAATTTTGGTCTTGTGGTAAGTGTCACTTTAATGTTTGAATCATTTTAGCATGTTTCAAAGGGTCCTTTCTTGATTATGAAAACATTTTCTTGGAAATTACACCTTTTTCCTCATTTCACCTTGTTGGTTGACATGGTTTCCTAGTAAGTGGTTCACCCTCGGGAAAAGGGTCTCTATTAGGGGTTCTCCTTGAAGGGTCATCATACCATTTCCTGCACATACTTACCACTTTCCACACCTTTTCCCTTTCATTTTCTCATCTTTTTGGTTTTTAGGGTTATTGACTCCAAGAAAGGCTTGTACCTCATTTCATGGGAAGAAGGGGATAAAGGCTCATAGGTTTTGTGGTTGGAAAAAGTTAAAATCCATAAATTATCCCCCTAGATGCTTGCCCCAAGGTCATGAGAGCAATGAAATGCTTCTCCATAAAAACTAAAGGACCTTTTAAAAAAGAAAACACATAATAAATGTATGTCTCTCTTGATGGGGGAATGAATTTGTGGTGTATTTTTATTTCCAGTGCATATGACACTCAATGTGTTCCTAAATTCAAGTGGCATTGTGGTGCTCTTTACTTTCCATTTCACATAGCACTCAATGTTCAGATCATGATAAATGAAATGAATGTTATGTTGCAAATGAAGGACGCAACACACCCTCCAAAAAGGCACCCATAGATGAGACAATATGATCCCTTGATATGTCAAGAACCACATGCCCAAAAGTCATACGCCCATCCACTTCATATTCACTACATGACTTAGATAGGGTCTTCTTGGGAAACACTCATTGACTTGGGGATTGGCCTACACAATAGGGCACCATCATAACCCTCCCATACTTATATTTGGAAAAAGTTATAAGGTCTTTGAGAATTTGTTTAGTTTGAAAAGGGGGGATTTAATGCACATGTTTGGGTAGTTGTTTTATTAAATGTGGCTTACTTGGCATGATACATGTGACTTGTGGACCCTTGGAGGGTGTACTTGTTTGTCTTTGAAATACCTTGCTTGGTGAAATCTATCCATGGAGGGATTATGCCATTTTGACCTTCATAGGGGGTTGAGAACCCCTAGGATGGAAGTTATACCCCATAGGCTGGGCAGAGGACCCTAGAGCCTTTATTTGAAAAGGATAGAGGAATTTTCCTTTGGAAGCACTTTGAAATAATTTGAGGATGACCTCATATCCCTTTGCACTTGGACATTGGCCTTTGGAGGTATAATACGTCACCTTCTAATCCCTTGACATCATTTAGAGGCTAGGGTTCGGTGGGATTGATAGTTCTAGAGGTGATGTGATGTGGTTTAAAGGAATGTGATTCATGGCATAACACTCTAGCACATGAGATCTTGACATGTGTCCTTGGGAGGCCCAACGATCAGCATTTAGAGGCTCAATGTCTCATGTTTTGGCTTCATGTCACCCTTCTAGGGCATGATGTCACCCTTTCTAGGGTTTTACTTTATGTAATTTTTATATTTACAAATTTAAGAGAAAATAAAGGGGTTAAAACTTATTTTAACTTGTTGTTGACAATTTTATGTGGACAAATTGGTTTATATGGACTTATATAAATAAAGGGTGTCTCTTTTTCAATTTCATAATTCATCACTTGAGAATTACATACTCTTTGACTGAAATTTCGACCTCTTTGGGCAATTTGCTATCTCTTGTCTCTTGTGCAAATATGGATGCTACACTTGTCTATTGGTGGAATAAAGGCTAGCAACTTATCTTGGATGCTTTTTCTTGGAAATTTGGTGGAATTTATTTGATAAAGTAAGGGTTTTTCATGTTATATCTTGGGTTAGGTAAGAATTTTTTGCAATTTTGTGTCTTTCTTTTTAATTTCAAGGTTATATCAAACCCTTGGAGGAGTATATGGGTATACACCCTCCATAATAAAATTTTATTCTATTGTTATTGAAAATTATTAAGGGTTGCTACAAGGATTAAGAGGGTTTACACCCTTATAGCTTAACCTTGTTAGGGTTTTTTTTCTCTAGGGATTAAAAAGGCTTACACCCCTAGAAGAGTAATAAACCCTAGCTTAACTTGGTTGTGACTTGTTGATGTTTGAATCGGTTAAGATCGAAACAACAACCTCACGAGGATATTAATCCACATACATGTTTAAAGAGGTGGTACTCCTCTTTGGTTAAAATATATATCTTGAATATATTGAAATGGGGAGAATACTATATAACAAACCCCAAAATATTATTGCTTATATTAATATTGAAATGGTTCTTAATAACCCAATCTTATGTTTATGTGCATCAAATTACTTCTCAACAATTAAAATATTAAATAAAGGATTCAATATCAGAATATGTACATATTAAACACCATTTATACAACCCTCTAAATCACATACAAGTAGAGGATACATCCATGTCTTCTCATAAGAAAAAGGAAAGAATAGTTTTGATCATCTCAAAGAGATTTAAATGAGTTATTCGTTCATAATTGAAATAATTTGATGGGAATACTTCAAAAATATCACACTCGGAAATCCCAAGATCTGAGAAATCATTAAATTAAAACCCCAAAATAGTTCCTTGTGGAGTTTTATTCATAAAAATTATTCAACAATACAAAACATCTCATCAAACCAATTGATTAAATGTTCAAAAATGAAGTTTGTAAAACACAAGAGTAAATTCCCATGAATCCAATAGACAATCATGGCTTACATATGGCAGTAACAAAAATATGGCTATAAATACTCCACGATTATATAAGAAAATTCTTGGAATATTACAACAAGAGCACTCAAGACTCAACCCTATTCTTGGTTCAGAAATACAAACACAAATCCTTGAGAAATTAGTGTAGAATAAGAAGAAGAATGGAGAAGATGGAGATATTTGTTTTATGATAAGAATTTTGGCTGCATTTTGATGGATGGACCCTTCTATTATGATCGTATTCTCTGATAATGCAACCTTCTCCAACCCTTTGATGAATCCCTCTCTTGTTTTGTTTTTTTATAATTTTCTCTTCTAACTTCTTGAGGTAGTTGGGGTTTTCTCTTCTTGAATTTTATATACGCTTTTCTTCTTGAATTATTCACTTTAATTAATTCCTTATTAAAATCTCATTAGATATTTTTTATCATTGACAATTGTATCTTGTAATGGGATTTTTTTCATATTTAATAATAATAATAATAAATTAATAAACTTTTATTTGAAAATTTTAACTGGTTTCCCCCTTTTTAA
Source organism: Picea glauca (assembly GCA_000966675.3). NCBI lineage: Eukaryota > Viridiplantae > Streptophyta > Pinopsida > Pinales > Pinaceae > Picea > Picea glauca. The sequence goes on from JZKD02S0233685.1 coordinate 69,448, forward strand.
AAGTGGAATGTGTTTTGATTTTATAAGTGAGATATTCAATTCTTGAGCCATGAAAACCAATTTATATGTAAAATTTATCATGTTATTTTTCCAATGAGTCCTCTCAGGTGCAATTTGGAGTTCGAGATCTCAAGATATGAGCTCGTGAAGTCGAGGTACCAAGCAGATTTATGAGCACACCATAAAAATATTGTTGACTATTATTTCAATTTATAAGAAAGATATGGCCAATTTAATCCCTTGAAACATTTTCTATCATATTCCTCATTGTATTTAATTTCCAATGAGGTATATTTTTTCCAAAACCATCTCCCGGATCTCATGATATGGCCTCTGGAACATCAAGACTCGATAGTCGTTGATCAGTTTTCATGGGTCAATCCTGGCCATTGATCTAAATTCGTCCTTCTCCATTCAAATTTCGACTTGTATAAAATGTGTATCCCACATGCATGGGGATATTCGATAGTTTGATGTATATATTTAAAATATTATCATGATTTTCATGTGAAACATGAAGAGACTATAGAAACTAAGAGATTCGACCCCTTAGAAAATTATTGAAATAATTAAATATTTTGGCTACCCAATCATCATCCACCTAATGCCCAATCAACACCCAGTGGCATCCTCATAATATCCCAATTAGCAATGAGTCTACGTCCACATCATTACCACATTTCATTGTGTGATAGGTTACCATGAGCTGCCATATGTCATGGTTTCATTTGTTGCCATGTGTCATGAATAGTTGGCCGACATGTGTCGCAAATACTTAGTTTCCATTTGGAACGATTTCATTGGTTGGTAGTTCTTGGATTTAATTTAAAATATAAGTTAAATATTGGGAAGGCGGAATGAGAATGGAGTAAGGATATTTTAGCATAGGGGGAGGGGGGAAATAAGGGTGGAAAAATGCGGGGGAGAGGTAGGATGACATGGGGGGGAGGCGGGGGGTGGGAGCAATGTAGGTGGTGGAGAAAGGGGGGCTCGAGGAACCCATAATTTTTTGGAACCCATAGAATTGAGGGAAGAGGATATATAAGGAGGTAGGAGATAGAGGTGGGTTGGAGGGTTGGAGGGTTGAGGAGAGGGAGGGAGGAATAAGGGTCATGAAATTGTGGTGCATGTGAACCCACGGTGGATGGAGGAGGAGAGATAAGGATAGAGGAGAGAAGATAGAAAATAATTATAATTGTGGATTATGGGGAGTGAGGTGAGAATGAGAGGAAAATGGGGGAATGGGGAAGGAACCCATGATCCCACAGAGAACCAAAAGAGTTCTGAGAGTTGTTTGGAGTATAATGAGAATTTTATGGGATATAATAAGAATTCTAAAGAGTTTAAGTATGGACTAAGAATTTCCAAGATATTAAGAGTTCCAAAAGAATAAGTGAGATTAAAATAAATTGTGTGGTTCCATGAGAATGATCATGGTTCCAAGAATTATTTGTTCCAAGTAAAATTATCTTTGTCGTATATTGAGGAAGCACTCTTGTGTTTGTTCGACAAAAACCTGGATATCTTGAGCATACAAACTTAAATTTTGAATATGTGAAATATGTGATGAAGTTGAGACTAAGGGATACACAATGAACTTATAATCATTCAAAATTGTCTTCTTATGATGTCAATTACTAGAAGAATTTATGCAAATAGGTGCAAAACTTGAGGCAGAAAGAGACAGATGTTCATGAATATACTAAGGAATTTTTCAAACTATTGCTCATATCAAGGATAAAGGAACTATAATATAAAGAGTGGTGAGATACATAAATGGGTTGAAATATCATATTTAGGATGAGATGCGTACACATTATTTTTTTAATATAGATGAATCCTTTCAAGTTGCTTTGAAGGGGAAGAAAATATTGATAGAAGGTTGTAGCAAAAGTTCCAGGGAAAAGGAATTAGAGGCAAGGGTATAACAAGTGTTTCTAGAAGCAGTGACAAGGAAGATGAAGTGAAAAACAACCAAAATACAAGAGGATGAATTCACATTGGAAGAGACAGAGGATTTAAGAGAGGTAAGTATGTGATCACTTGTTACAGATGTGGAGTAGAAGGTCAGAAGGCATCATAATTTTCAGAGAAGCAGAATATAGGGAGATCAAATGAAGCTATAACACAAGTTACCCAAGGAGATGAGGCAGAAGTTGTTGGTAGCAATGTGGAAGTACCTCAACAAGAATAGGGGTAAAAATTGATGTTTATAAGAGTGCTACTAAATCTTGAGACAAAGACAACAAAAGGACCTGAGCAGAGAAATAAAAAAAAATTAAACTAAGTGTAAAATTCAGGATAAGTGTTGTCATCTGGTCATATATGGAAAAAGAAAAAAACATTTAGTATCCATAGAGGTAATGGATAAATTTAAAAGTATTCCACGTCTAAATCCATATCAAGTCTCATGGTTGAAAAGAGGAAAATAAATGATTGTGACTAAGAAATGCTTGTTAATTTTTCAAATTGGAAAGTTTAGTGAGAAGGTATTATGTGATATTGTAGAGATGGATTCCTATCATGTACTACTCAGAAGGCCTTGGTTGTTTGAGAGGATTTTTTTCCATGATGGAAGGAAGAATACTTATAAATTTTCAAAAGATGGAGAATGGTACAAATTCGAGCCAATGGTAGAGACTGAGTTAAATGGTAGTGATAGAAAGAGAAATGACAACATAAATGTTTGTAGCAACAACCACATTATGATGTGTTCAGTCAAAGAATTTTTGAGAGAATGAAAAAAGACCCATTTTTGTTCCTTAATGCCAAGACAAGTTCCAAAGACTGGAAAGATGAGCTCTGTGCCACTGGAAATTCAACATTTGTTGAATGAATTTAAAGATATTTTTGGAGATGATCTACAAGTATTTTTACCTCCCTTGAGAAGTATCTCACATCAAATTTATTTGATACCAAGATCAATCTGTAATCAACCAAATGTTTAAATTATCAAAATATAACAAAAGTACACACCATGTACAAAATGTGAGCATGAAACACAACTCCAAGATAGATAAGTTACACAATAACTCCTTAAATAATAGGGTAACCCCATCCAAATAACCAAATACCATCATACTTCACGATTCCTTGTCACAATAATGAATACATGATCTCTTATATATAGTTGTTCACACTTGCACATGAGGCCCCTTTAATACTAGGCTGACCCTATTACATATATATTTACACATTACATGTACATTTAGACCCATATATCCCCCCCCTTGGGGTCATATAATATACATTTAGCCATATATATGCCCCCCTTGGGTTGTAACATAGTACCCTCCTCCAAAAAGATTTTCCCTCAAAGATTTGCAATTAAAGGCTTCACATGTGATGAAACCAAGTAATATGATTTTCTTATGTTCCTACTTTAGTTATTCCATTGTTGATGATCTATCCATCCAAAATAAAAAATTGCAGTCTTAATCCTTGGTGTCTAGTTGTTGCAGAATTTTCTTTCCTTTGGTTCCATGTATTTTTGTTGTAGCTTCTCCAATTAGTAGTGGTTGTTCGTCTCTGATAATAGCTTGTTGAAGAGTGGTTTTGTGATGCCTTGTTCCATGAATATTGACAAGTACTCCATCTTCTTCCTTCATAATGTTGATATCGACCTTCTTGTCTTCCTTGAAATGTTTCCTGGTAATGAGGGTGTCAATATGGTTCCACTTTTTGATGGTTTTTCTTCACTCTGCATGTGTATTTCATCTAAATTATTTTCAAAGACAATGGAATCCTCTATCTTCATTTCTTTCTCTTTGATTATTCTAGCCTTGGATAAAATACCGTCATATTTGTCATGTACATCCTCTAGATGAAGTTAAACTTCTTCAAGTATCTTCTGGTGACCTTCTTGAATCATGTGTTATTTCTCCTTTTGAAGCTTAAATGTCAGCCCATTTATCAAATTTTGATGTCCTTCTTCAATTATTGATTGAATTTTTTATTTTACCTCATCGGTATTTAGGGATTCTTCAACCTTCTTGCAAACTTTATCTTCAATTATTTTGGAAGATTATTCATCCAAGATCCTCATTTCTTCTTTATTTTGACAATTTTTATTTTCTTCTTTCAATCTCTTAACCTAGTCCAAGAGTCATTTATTATGGCTTCATAATCTACATATCTCTTCATCTTTCTTTTTCAAATATTCCCTTGATTCATATTTTTCCCACTTTCATTTGCTAGTCTTTTATTGCTTTAGGTTCTTAACCTCCTTAATGAGTGATTCATTAAGGGATATTATCTTATATATCTCCTCACCCTTCTTCTTAATCTCTTCCTTTTATTCTTTTAATTCATCTTGAATTATGTACTATTCCTCCATTTTTGTATCACTAATCCATTTATCTGAGAAGATGTTTTCAAATTCTTTCCATGTTTAGTGGAGTCTAATATCTTCATCAAGGCTTATCCACCACTTATGAGCTCCACCCAAAAAAAAAAAATATGGCCCACAATGACTTATACCAATATTCTTACAATATTCCTTTACCATCCTCAACCATTCCATGGGATTGATTTCATCTTTATCTTCATCTCCACTAAAGTCAGGTATTGTCATTGATTCTTAATTGAGGTCTAAACCCAATCCTTAAATTCCAACCTCATAATATTTAATGAAAGATGTCTCAAATAGTTATAATCCTTGTTCCAATACAATCTTATAGGTTTTATATTTCTATCGGATTTTGAATCAACTCAATCGGATATCCCAATCAAAATTTATGATAGTTTTAAGTACACATACCAAATGTAATGAATCGAATGCTTAAATTATCATAATATAATAGAAGTACACACCATTTATAGAATGTGAGTGTGGAGAACAAATCCAAGATATACAATTTACACAATAACTCCTTAAATAATAGGGGAACCCCCTCCAAATAACCAAATACCATTCATACATCATGATTCCTTGTCACAATAATGAATACATGATCTCTTATATATAGTTGTTCACACTTGTACATGAGGCCCCTTTAATACTAGGTCGACCCTATAACATATATATTTATACATTACATGTACATTTATGCCCATATATCCCCCTCCCCCCCTCTTTTGTGTCATATCATATACATTTAGCCATATATATGCCCCCCTTGGGTCATAACACAATTATACCAAATAAAGCTCCTTATAGGATGACTCTAGCAGAGAGTGAGGAAGTGAATAGGCAGGTAGTTTCTTGATAGAGGAATAATCCAAGAGAGTTTAAGTCCCTGTGTTGTACCTATAGTATTGGCACCAACGAAAGGAGGTGAATGGAGAATGTGTAATGATTCACAAGCTATCAACAAGATTACTATTAAGTACAAGTTTACCTTCTCAAGGATGGATGACCTTGTGGACTGTTTGAGTGGGGCCAAATACTTTTCAAAGATTGATTTGAAGAGTGGGTATCATCATATTCAGATAAGGGAAGGTGATGAATGGAAACTAGCGTTCAAGACAAAGGAAGGGTTATTTGAGTGGCTAGTCATGTCGTTTGGGTTAACCAATTCCCCTATCACATTTATGAGAGTTATGAATGAAGTTTTGAAACAATTTTGAGGAAAGTTTGTTGTCGTGTATCCAAATGAAATTTTTATTTTCAATCAAACCAAATAATAACTACTGGAGCATCTGAGAAAGGTGTTATAGTGGTTGAAGGAAGAAAAAATAATGATAAATTTGAAAAAAATGTTGGAAATATTGTTCTTATTGATGTCAAAGACAAGGGGAGACTACAAATGTCCAAGATAAAGATCGCAAAATGGAGATTTTTGGAAATATTGGTTTTGGATTATTGATGCTCAGTTTGGATACTCTATCTTTAAATGATTTTTTATTCTAAATACCTAGCTCAAATGGGAGCATAGAATATATGGTTGAAAATCTTATTCCAAGAACTTTCTAATAGTATATGGCACTCCCTCTAATTCCATAGGGATAAGGATGCTTGAAAGATTCTATCAGGACAACCTATTCAGAAAGTACAAGTTCACCCAGCCAATTTTACAACTTGGTCCGATAAGTGAGCATATAAACACTATAAATACATGATAGAGGTGAACATTTGAAGAGCATCTAATCAATAAGATAAAGTACAAGTGAGAAAAAGAGATATGAGGTTTGAAAGAGGACATAGGGAGCATTATTTGGGTTTAAAGGTATGCAAGAGGATTTTTCTTGGAGTTTTAAGGTTATGCTATGAAGGAACAAGGTATTTGATGCTACAAAGTGTGTTGTTTTGAGGTTTTGATGTTGTAGTCTAGAATTAGATTTTGGGAATGATTCTATGAGGTTTTCTAGGGCATGAAGGCTAAATCTGGCTAGGGTTTGAAGCTATGTTTGGGGTAGGAAGCAAGGAGAGGCATTGGCGCATGAAAGTTAATGGTATGATGAAGCTATCGAGTACATGAAGTATGAATCATGCAAGTGAAGTTAGAAGTACTCTATGTTTGAAGATATTAGGTTGGTGCTTATACATGTCTTACTGAGTTGGTGCTCAGCTGAGGAGATTGGTGTCTCTTGTAGATTGGTGCCTACACAATATATTGTTGAGTTGGTTGTCAGCTAAAGAGATTTGTGTCTCTAGTAGGTTGGTTCCTACAAGATTTGTAATAGTAGTTTGGTGAATATAGACATTTATAAAGATAATTTTTTGTGGTTTTATCCCACATGGGTTTCCAAATTAAACTATGTGTATTGTGATTTGAGTTTACATGCATTTACTATTTTTTAATGATTGATGGATGATCATTTAAAGTAAATATCATCTTATATTGATTCACCCTTTTCCTCTCAGTATAATCATAAGTTTAACAATTTGTATCATAGAAGGTTCCTTTGGAAACAGTCTAACCACTGAGAGGAAAATATCGGGAGAACACATGGCTAGTCATGAAGAATTCCTCTTCATGGATATGGATACAAAGTCTACTCATACATAAAATGAATACAATCAAAAAGAAAAATCATATTCAAAAGAAGAATACATTGATGGGGAAGTAAATATTGAATCATAACTCGTTAGTGCCTTACAAGAAATAGACAAACTCAGGGGAAAGAATAAAAATCATAAAGAGAAATTGAAAAAATATGAAAATAAGGTTCATGATTTTGATGAAATAGAAAAAATAGTTATCATCCTGAAGACTCAACTAGAAGAGGCAAAAAATTATAGAAGTGGTGAAAAGTCAAGTGAAAGAAAAAGAATAAAATTGTGAGAATCTAGAGGCTGGAATTGTTTCCTTAAGAAAGAAACTAAATAAAAAAATTGATCAATTGAGTAAAATCTTGAAGTTTTGAAAAAGTATTGAAACCTTAGACTGGCCAAGGGTAAACCACAACAGACAGGTATGACTACAGAAATCAACTCAATTCCAATATATGCTATATAGACTAATGTGCAATATAGGAAAGAGGCCTACCTCGATCCAACGTTTGATGATGTTCCACCATTGATCACTTTCACCCAAAGATTTATACCTACGAGAAGTTCTCAAAAAACAAGCAAAGAAAGTATATMGTGATGATATAAAAGGGGTTAGCACATCAGATAGCATAATCCATTAATAAACATTACAAACAYGCCCATGGATAATAATCATATATTTTCAAGATATCAATAGGATGGGAAAGGAGTATTTCTATTAATAATTGATCAGTAGAAGTGTCAACATTACATACTTCCATGTTGGCACGGTTCAAAACCAAGTTCCTTCCAACTGGGTCCCCACCACTTCAATCCTCCACCAAAGGCAATCTCATGAGAAAGAGGCAAAGAGGTCTTCTCAATAATAAGGGAAGAGCTTGGGGGCTGAAAACTGTGTTCAAACTTGAGGGACAAAGGAATGCAGACTCAATATGAAGTAATTTCTCCAGAGTAATTTTGCTCTCAAAGTTGAATGTTTTCTCCTCTTTTTCCATAGTATGAAATTGTGCTCTTATAGCCTCTAGAATGCAACTGAAGGGCCAATTCGGAATGTTTTCAGTACATGGAAGGCCAAGGATCAGATATATTTTGTTGTGACATGGAAACCCGACCTCGTTTTGTATTTTTTGGCACAAATCCTGATATACGTGAGCTGTAATGGAGCAGAAAGCGTATACGCATCTTGCATAGCGGTTAGGGAGCGTATGTGTGGAAAAATGTATATTTTTTATCTCTGGATTCATCAAAAAGGGATAAAAAGTATGCATAGGGAAATGGAAAAAGGCTCTCTGTGAAATATAGTAATGGTGAGGCAAATCTTGCTATAACAGATGCCCCCTAATGTATGAGATCAGAGGAGTATATGTGATGACTGAAATACATTATAAATAATCCAGAAGTGGAGTGGTAGAGAACCAGCTGGACAAACTCAATTGCTCATTACATTATGTACTAACTTTGCATACATGGCTGCCAAGAATACAATGCAGATCCATGTGGAAAATATACCAACCAAGTGTTCATGGCCATGAATAGGCAAATACAAATGTGGTTATATGCCAAAAGTTATCATAGTCACGAACAAGGCCCAGTGAAACCAGTCTCAAAGATATCTTTATACCATGGAGTAAAATATGATCTCCCATGATCAATGAAGTCAAATATGTACTGGTCCAATGAAATGGAAGCAACAACTCAGGAAAGTTGTGGCCACATAGTGATGTCTTCAAGTCTTCTACACTATCCGCCAATGGTGCAAGTCTACATCATGTGAATAAATGAGTTGAGGTCGAACATGATGAGACATCGTTTGATTATAGGTCATTGAAGTATACCGTTAACAAACACGACACAGCCTACTGATAATGAAAGTAGGTATCAAGGCACCGAGTACATCTCTACAAATGTGAATAAAGGAGTCGGTATCGAACACTTGAGAGATTCATTGATCAGGAGACATTAATGTATTCCCATCTGTAAATGGCGAGAGAGTCTGCCACTAATGACTGCAAGCCTCAAGGTACTCATAAAACTCTAGGTCCCATATCCAGGATAAATGAGTTGAAGTCGATGGAATGAGACCCACTGAAAGGAGATAATTGAGGCATCTCTCATCAGTCAGCATGATGAACAAAGCAGGAGCTTCATGATTTGGTGGAGATCGGACGAAGAACATGTTCATGAACCAATGACCCTGTGTGTCTTTCCCATGTGCCAAATGCAAGCGGTACACGAAAAGGACCCTCTGAATAGAATCCAATCATGAAAAATTGTTGACAAAGGAGAGGAAACCACCAATAAGGCTAATGGCATCCAAGACACTGCACGAATCCAAAAGTGTGAATAGATGTCTTTTCGTCGAACACAAGGGAAACCACCCAGTCAACGACCAATGATGAAATGTCGATTGTTGGGTTCAAGGTGATCTACCAATGATGAAAGTAGGGCCAGGGTGCATGATAAGACCAAATTATCATGTGATTATGAGACAAACTGAGGGTATGGTCGACATGCAAAGTCAATATTTCTGAGGAGTGGCCGACACAGGTTGATAGACTTCCTTTGAACAAGAGCATGAGACATATGGTGAACTCCAGCAACGTGGACTCAATGATGTGACAATTAGATGCAAGAGGCATCAATAACGTTCTCTATAGGGACTGGAAGAGTAACCAGTCAGTAGAGAAAACTTTGTAGTGGGATCAACTTCCTAAGGCCATGCTAAACCAAAAATTATGATGACACACAGACTCAATAACTTTGTGCTTTATTCAAAGGCGACACGACTGTTTCCATTTATAATATAGTATTCCCTTCCCGCCCGTATTTTTTTGTTTTTTCATAACAAATGAATGCTATGATACAAAGGAGGGAATGAGTGTCGCAAGTAATCAAAACTGGTTCTAGCAGATGAAGGTACCTATTCTCAATGCAAGGAAATGCATGCGGGAGATGGACACTCAGGGTGATGTTCCCTTCAGGGTATAGGGTGTCAAATTGAGAAGGATAAAAACAAGGATCTGCTTGGTTGAGGATGCAAACTGCTTAGGCAATGGTTTATAACGCAAAGTGAGAACCAGCTAATGGCTCAATACAGAAAGCGAGGGAATGAGATGAAATCACACCTTAACACCAAAAAATTTCCTTTTTTGTATATTTTAGTCTACTTGGTGTGAAAAAGAGGTAAACTTGTGCCAAATAGACGTCTTTTCAAATCCAATTTACCAGTGTGAAAAAGACAAGTTCACTCAGAAATATTTTCTATTTTTGATAGTGTTGGCCCTTGGTTATGGAAGGAAGCGAAGATCAAGGAAGAAAAGGTAAAATGAGAACTGTGCGGGAAACACAATGACTGTCACTAGGTTAAAGTAAGAAAAAGAGCAGAAAAGATGGCGCGAAGTATGGAAAAGAAATTCGTTGAATGAGGAGATCAGGGATGACATATCAGTAAGATAAAAGAATCATAGATAACTCAGCAAGCAGAGGAAGCCACCATTGTATGCTTTGGAGCATTGCGCAAAGAGGAAGGAAAGATAGGATGGCGAAGCCCGGAAACCACAGGTCAAGTTGACCTAGGGTTTTGGGTAATTAGGGTTTTGACACCTAAGTTTAGACCTAAGGTTGTCGATGAGGGACTGTAATGTATAAATAGAGGTCGAGAGGACCTAGGTCGAGGGAGTAGTAGCATTGGGTATTGCTATCGACTGTGGTTGACTGAGAGATTATTTTACGGTGAGAGAGAGAAGTGTTGAGAGTGAGAGCCTTCTAGTATTGTAAGATCTTTAGCTAGGTGTGAAGATCAGATCCTGCAGGTGGGTGCGCAGGAAGGGGAGAGAAGAAGAGAGAGGATCTACTAGCCAAAGCACAGATCAGAATTGTAAGCTTTATCTCAATATATCATAAGCCAAATTTTGTGGACGTAGCCCTAGAGAGAGGGTGAACCACGTCCATTTTGTGTTGTATGTGTGATTGATGCCTGGATTCCTGTCATTCTTATGTTTTCATTTGCATTATTGTGTTAGATCATATCTATAGTTGCACAGAGTATATCTAGCTGATGAGTGACACATGAATTCTACATTATTATTGTATTAGTTCCACTTGATATTCCCCTGGTTTTAGACATCTCTGTCCTGCAACCCCCCTCTTAGTTGCTTCGGGTGATACTACATCTGCTTCCTAGGTGTTGTCGGAAGGGCCAGTAGCTAGGGCTTGTTGGTGTGCTCTTGGAGTGAACCTCGGGTCTGCCACTGTGCCAACAAATGGTTCCGTTGTTGGGACAGGAATATTTTTAAGGGAATTTCAAGGTGGTTCCCATCAAAGACCGAGATTCAAAAGTGGATAGAGGATCAAGAGAGGGACTTCGCTAAAACCCAGAACAAGAACCCTAAACTGAGTATTGAAGATTGGCTACAAAGATACATCTTCACCGACATTCACGAGATCTTCTTTGGGGGAATCCACCAGGAGTTGTTTAAATGGTTGGCTAGGTTAGCCGATACCCAGTTCGAGATCATATCTAGACCTTCTGTGGTTTGGACACCGGCATTGATCCATAAGATCAAGAGAGTTGACAACATTGTATCCAGAGAAGTAGATCATTGGTTTGATAGCACCATTGGAGGGTATATCACAGAGTTTGTTGTTGACAGAACATAATCGTATAGCCAAGMTGAGAGATACTTTTTCAAAGGACCCAAAGGAAAAAAATTTCACTTTTTGAAGCTAAAAATCAAGATGCTCTTGCATGAAAACCACATCTTGAAGATACAGTATATTGGTCGGACCTGAAAAGGCTAATGTTCAAGATATCGGACAGCGACAGTGACATAGAAACATGACATACATGTAGTGGGAAATTATTTTGATGGGTTCACCTTGAGAACTTGTTTAAGCAAAACTATGGAGAAGAGGGTTTCTACAGTGGAGAAGAAGTAGATCTAACCGACAAAGAACATTCAGAGCCCACCAAAATAGAAGAAGGGGAATTTGAAGAACTTCTCCAAAGAGAGCTAGAAACCTCAGGAACCACGCGGACTACTAAAGTAAGTAACATTAATCTTCCTATTAACTCAACAGTACCTAGCAGTCAAAATAGTCAGAACCACCAGAGTCCTCAGAGCACTGTTACCGGTAGCTTAGCATCTACTCAGACCAGAAGCCTAGTCATCTCTATGGAAGATGAAATGAGACTCCCTATCTTTAGAGGATATGGATCTGAAGATTTAGATCAGCATTGGTTTCTGTGTGAAGTCATATGGAATATTAAAAGTATCATCGACGAAGCCATCAAGAGAACCCAGTTCAGCACTACGCTAAGGGATCACACACTGAGCTGGTACATGAAACTTGTTCAAGGAATGGCACAGCCTAAGCCACTGAACGAGATAAAGAATGCACTGATTGTAGAGTTTAAGAAACCTAATTTGGAGTCACAATGTATTACAGAGCTAAAAGAGATCAAACAAAAGGTAGCAGAACCTGTTTGGGAGTTTGACCAGCGATTCAAGACCCTAACAGGCCAATTAACTTTTCAGATCCCCAATGAACAGAACAAAGAATGGTTCATCATTGTGTTTTTACCACACATCAAAGTCCCTCTGATGCAGCAGAAGATTGCATCACAGGCAGAAGCTTTGGAAATAGTCATGAAGCTTGAATCAACACCTATTGGAGAATCGAGCTCAGGCATGAGCCATATCTTGAGTCAGCTAACCAGTTTGTCTTTACAGGTCGAGGATATGAAGAAAGATAAGGGACTATGTCTGGTGTGTGAGATGTATATTAGAAGGTCATGATAAGGAACATTGTCCCTTATTCCATGAGTATTTGGCCTCAGGAGCATCGAGCCCCTTGAATCAAGTTAACCTACCCTGGTGTGATGTGTGCAGAAATAAACATCACCCAGGTGAGTGCTATTACATGCAGAAGTATGTTCAGACACCCACAAACATGTACTGCACATTATGTAAATCGGTAGGGCATGATGATCGAGATTATAGAGCTTACGATCTCATGCATGAGAGGTCGAGAGACATATACAAGATTCAAGGTGAAGTATAGCAAGAAGGAAACACTTTGCAGTACAACTCTCCAGGGAGAGGAAACTTCACTCCTCACGGTGGATACAGAGGATGACGATGAGGAGGATGTACGGGTTGAGGCCGAGGATAAATAATATGTTATAACTGTGTGCAGCCATGACACTTAGCAATGGATTGTCAGAATCCTTGCACAACCTGTAGTTATTGTAACTCTTTTGAACATGTCATAGAAGAATGTCTGGTGCTACTGGCTAAGCTTCAGGAAAGACGAAGACCCCAACAAAACCCACAAGTACAACTGATATATGTTGAGCCTCGCAAAACCGACCCTAGAGTCATTTTCATTACTCAAGGAGGCGTTACTATAGGAGAGGATAGAACAACCCAAAGAAAGATCACAGAAGAGTCAGGTATCAGGAAAGATGACGAGAAGACTCGGTCTTTCGATGCAAAGAAAGAAAGATGAATCTTTAAGGAAGCAAGACAGGACTTCAAGAGGAACCAAGGATCCTCATCCAGAATGAAACCATAAGTAAAAGAGTATGGAATTCCTCGGGCATTGGATCAATCGGCTACGCATAAAGAAGGAAAAGAGGAAAGTACGCTCATCAATTTTTTGTACACTTGTCTTAAATTAATTCAGGATGAGAAAGTTGTACAAGAGTTACAGAACCTAATCAGGCAATATGAGTTAGGAAAGGTAGACCCCTTGTTGAACAGGGYAGTACACCAKATTGGTAAGAAGAGAAGAACAAACAAAKAATTACATTTGAATGCTCAAATAGGAGAGTATGATATAGACTATGTGGTCCTCGACTTAGGTTCGGAGGTCAACGTCATGATGAAGAAAACTTGGGCACTGATGGRAAAACCCAAGTTGATATATTCCCCTATCATGCTTCGCATGGCTAATCAGCAAGTTGTAAGCCCATTTGGATGATTGGAGCATGTCCCTGTGGACATCGACGGAGTTATAAMCTTTGTAGACTTTGAGGTAATTGAAATTGTTGATGATAGTTGCCCTTACCCTTCATTACTAAGAATTKATTGGGCCTTCAAAAATTCTAATGTGATCGATTTGAAGAAAATATGCATGACATTTGAAGGATATGGMCTTAGGTTCATTGCACACTTAGATCCAGATGAAGGTCCATGGTATACAGAGCCCATCAGAGAAGAAGACTACGCATATGAGATGGAAAACATCTATAAATTAACAGCCAAACAGCAGGATTATATCAACCCTACTGTCGATGGAATATAAGATGGTGAAGTGACATCGCGTGTTCATCAAATTCAGAAGAAGTGTTGGAGAACTGGAAGAACCAGATGTATGAAGTATCCACAAGGATATGTTCTCGACTGACTAGAGAAGTTTGTTGGATTGGTACAACAATAAGTAACTTACCTACCTTTGATGGTATGAATCCTTTAGAATCCTTCTTGATGGAATTTGAAACAATTTTACCAGCACAACAGAGGTTGTTGGATATGGACGAGGCTCTAAAACCTACACCAGCAAGATGGTGGGGGACACATAAAAGCAATATCACGGAATGGACACAATGTCAAACCTTAATGACAACGCGGTTTTCATCACAAGTAGGAAGCTGTGAACTGAGGTACACAGGTAGAAGTTTCCCAAAGGACCATGTACAAAGCTGCGAAGAGGCCTGGAGTGACATTCCTCAAGAAAAATGGGTACACAGATTCATTAACATGCTGGACACGACCCCTATTAACTGGTACCTTCAAGCAGAGTTGCACCTTATCACCGTAGATTGGGAAGGTATGCTTCAAAATTTTGTAACCACCTTTTTGTTTGAAAGTGAATTTCCCTCAGTAGATCAAGAATTAAATATTGTGAGGCAGAAAGTATTTAAGGAGTCATCTAGCCTCCCTTTGGAGCAAGAAGAGGACGAATGGACTACGCCATTCCAAAAATTACAAGGATGTTACAACATTAATGCCAACGAAGATGATGATCCGAGGAAGGTAAACATTGTTGAGACAGAAGTCCATAGGGATGTGGAAGGACCAGGAGTTGAAGTTCCATTCATTGGACATCCAATCAAGATAAAGAAATTTAATATTGGGACAGAGGAGATACCGAAGCTTTCCAATGTCGGAGATTACTGGGATGTTGCTACCATTGATAAAATTACAGAATTATTGCACGAGTATCAGGACTTGTTTCCAACCAAGTTCACTGATATGAAGGGTATCAAAGGACCTATGGGAGAGATAAGAATACCTTTGAAACCAGAGGTGAAGCCAGTCAAGAAAATACCCTATAGAATGAACCCAAAATATAAGGAAAAAGTGAAGATTGAGCTCGACAGAATGATGGAAGCAGGGATTATTGAACCTGTCAAAGAGTCGGAGTGGATAAACCCTATGGTAGTACAAGACAATAAGACATGCGAGATCAGAATATGTGTGGACCTTAGAAAGTTGAATGATGCATGTTTGCATGACCCCTTCCCTACACCATTCACAGACGAAGTATTAGACTATGTGGGAGGCCAGGACGTATATTCTTTTACAGACGGGTTTTCAGGATACCATCAGATCCGGAATGCCAAGGAAGACTGCCACAAGACCACATTTTCCACAGAGTGGGAATCCTACCAATACACAGTGATGCCATTTGGACTGAAGAATTCCCCAACCATCTTTTATAGGGTGGTGTTCGAAGCGTTCAAAGAATTTTTGCATAAGTTTCTAGAAGCCTATTTTGATGACTGGACTATTTTTAGTTTGCTGAAAAATCATGTTGAATGTATAAGGCTAATGTTGGATAAATGCAGGTAATGTCAAATTTCTTGAATTTGAAGAAGTGCAACTTCTTCTCACCATTTGGAGTATTATTAGGTCATATTGTATGCTAGAAAGGATTGTTGGTGGACCCATCCAAAATTGCAATTATAGTTGATTTGCCAACTCCTACTTTAGTCAAACAACTGCGCACTACGCTAGGACATACTGGCTATTACAGGAAATTTATCAAAGGATATGCTAAAATTACTATGCCAATGGATAATTTATTAAAGAAATATTGTCAGTTTGGTTGGACAGAAGAATGCCATCATAGGTTCGACACACTGAAACAAAAGATGGTGATTGTGCCTATTCTGGTCTTTCTAGATTGGAGCAAGGAATTTCATGTGCATGTTGATGCATATTCTATTGTATTAGGATCAGTACTAGCACAACCTGGAGAAGGGGACATTGATCATCCATTAGAATTTTCCAGTAGAAATCTATCTACAGCTGAAATCAATTACACTACTACACAGAGAGAAGGATTAGCCATGGTGTACGCACTGTAAAAATTATGCCATTACTTACTAGGAGGACACTTTAAAATGTTTATTGATCACTCTTTGTTGAAGTACCTAGTCAACACGCCAGTTTTTTGGGGGGGGGGCGAATATGCATATGGATTCTCATGTTTCAAGAATATGATTTTGAGATCATAGTTAAGCCAGGAAGAATGAACAAGGGACCTAACCACCTGTCGAGGTTGGAACATGGCGAAGAACCCACCAGTATGGAGGATACACTACCAGATGCATAGTTTCTCTCCATTAGGAATATTGATGACCACTTCACAGACATAGTCCAATTTCTATCAACATGAATGGCTCCAAGTAAGTATACAATTTCCTAGAAGAAACAGCTAGTGGTGCGTGTTGTAGACTTTTCATTGATAGTTGGTCGGCTATATAAGATGGGACCTGATGAGATACTAAGAAGATGTGTGATGGAGGAAGAGTGCCCACTGATCCTCACAGAAGCTCATGAAGTCATCACAGAAGGACATTACGCAGGCAAAGCAATTGTGCAAAAGGTTTTGTGAGCTGGCCTTTGGTGGCCTACTTTACACAAAGATGCTAAAGAGTATACCAGAGCCTATGATGTATGCCAAAGAGTTGGAAAACCATCCAGAAGAGACCAAATTCCACTAGCACCTCAGATGACCCTAAAAGCAATTGAAAAATGGGCCATTGACTTCGTGGGACCTATAAACCCACCAGGGAAGCGCATAGGAGAAAGGTATATTATCACTGCGACAGAATACCTGACTAGATGGGCCGAAGCAAGATCAGTCAAGAACTGTAGTGAAACTATAGCCTCTCATTTTATATTTGATGACATAATAACTAGGTTTGGATGCCCTAAGACCCTTATGAGTGATCAAGGCACTCATTTCATCAACAAGACAGTTGAAGCCCTGACTAAATAATTTGTAGTCCACCATCAGAAGAGTACACCTTACCATCCACAAGAAAACGGAACGGTTGAAGCATTCAATAAAATCTTGGAGACAGCATTGACAAAGATTTGCAGCGTGAATAGGGATGACAAAGGTTATGGAAGGAAGCAAATATCAAGGAAGAAAAGGTAAAATGATAATTGCGCGGGAAACATAGTGACTTTCACTAGGTCGAAGTAAAAAAAAGAGAAGAAAAGATGGAGCGAAGTATGGAAAAGAAATTCTTTGAATGAGGAGATCAGGGATGACATATTAGCAATATAAAAGAATTGTAGACAACTCATCAAGTAGAGAAAGTCACCATTGGATGATTTGGAGCACCGTACGACAAGGAAGGAAAGACAGGTTGGAGAAGACCGGAAAACGTGAGTCAAGTTGACCTAGGGTTTTAGACACCTAGGGTTTTGAAACCTAGGTTTAGACCTAAGGTTGTCAATGAGGGACTGTAATGTATAAATAGAGGTCAAGAGGACCTAGGTCGAGGGAGTAGTAGCATTGGGTATTTCTATCGACTGTGGTTGATTGAGAGATTATTGTACGGTGAGAGAGAGAAGTGTTGAGAGTGAGAGCCTTCTAGTATTGTAAGATCTTCAGTTGGGTCTGAAGACCAAATCCTCCAGCTGGGTGCACAGGAAGGGGAGAGAAGAAGAGAGAGGATATTCTAGCTAGAGTGCAGATCAGAAATGTAAGCTTTATCTTAATATATCATAAGCCCAGTTATGTGGACATAGCCCTAGAGAGAGGGTGAACCACGTACATTTTGTGTTGTATCTGTGATTGATGCCTGGATTCCTGTCATTCTTATGTTGTCATTTGCATTATTGTGTTAGATCAGATCTATAGCTACATGGAGTATATATAGTTGATGAGTGACACATGAATGCTACATTATTGTTGTATTAGTTCCACTTGATATTCCCCTGGTTGTAGACATCTCTATCCTGCAACCCCCCTCTTAGTTGCTTCGGGTGAGACTGCATCTGCTTTGTAGGTGTTGCCGAAAAAACCAGCAGCTAGGGCTTGTTGGTGTTCTCTTGGAGTGAACCCTAGGTCTACCCCTGTGCCAACAGATAGCAAGTCGGAAAAGAGATTAACTAGGACTCATGATCTTTCAAATCCAATTTTAACGAGTGTGAAAGGAACAAATCACTTGGCGATCTTTTCAATTTTTGGATGAGTCGGAAAAGAGATTAACTAAGACTCATTATTGGGATTCCATGGGTAATAAGTTCGTGTGTGCATGAATGAGAAATGAGGCTCATTGTAGAGTCACGTATTCAATTATAATGGACTCCCAGTCCTAAGGAAAAAACTCGGCATGGGCACCAAATGACAAAGAGGTTCTAACTAGGGTACCCATGTTTGGTAAGTCTCTACCATTTATTAATGATGCTATTAATAGTAGAGGGAGGTTTATGCGTCGCAATAAATGGGTCCGTACCTAAGGCATAAAAAGCAGTAGTCGAAGGATGATGCAAAAAAAATGCACAATGGAGCAGATACCTATCTTATATGCTAGGTTATGAATATATCTGCCTGAGGAGACGAACGGACAACCATGATGTTGAAATACACAAGAAAATTGAGTCAAAACTACAAAAACAAGCTTAAAATCGTTCTTAAACTAGTCCATTAGACAAAGTAATAGCATAAAACTATATCAAGTGGGTAAAAATGGCTTATAAATAGTAATAAAATCAAAATTTACTGTATCATTTTCATTTTTACCCAAATAGTGCAATTTGGACTAGAACACCTCCAGAATTCAAATGGCGATCATGGGAGAAATAGGCAATGGAATCACACACTTCCTGGACCAGGTAACTCTTCATCCCATCCTCTTCAAATTCAATGGTTTACAATTTTGAGTTAGGTTCTATTTTGTTAGTTTTTAAGGGTGCAAATTGGGTTTTTCGGTATACACGGGTTTCTCTGAATAGGTCGTGTATACGACTAGTTATACGCCCCTGTGTGAACTACAAGGAACATATATCAGGCCCTACCCATGACTGTTTGTAAATAAACTGCGTATACGTGCGCAAATGGGAAAAAAAATGTTTCTAACTCAAAAATGATTTGGTTTTTTGCAAGATGGTGTTGGAATGGAGAGAGCGAGAGCATGAGGAGGTAGATGCAGCAGTGGATCGAGATCCTGTGGCTCAAGAGGCTTTAAAAATATGTGGTTTATACAAGTTTTGGGCTCTCAAAGGAATGAGGGCCCAAGTGAGGTTGTTGGAAACACTGGTGGGCTATTGGGATCCCGATAGTGAGAGCTTTATCCTTGATGGACAACCATTAAGGATCAAAGTAGAGGACATCTACTTCTTGACTGGACTTTCACATCGAGGAGAGGTTGTGGACCTCAATTCATGTGGGGCAGGGAGTGGGATGAAGGTCGAAGAATACATCGAGGCCCAATATGTTGCAGGGACTCCCATGGTGGGAATTTAAATCCATATCCGGGCTATAGGTAACCTTAGCTTAAAGATTATTGTGCTCGTGCTTACCAGGATCATAGGATTGGCCTCATTGCATCAAGCATTAAGACCACTTATGTTTTATGCACTGGAGTGTGCGAGACCTACCGTCTACGTTTGGTGTACCTCACTGTTGACCAACATGAAAGGTCAATTAACAGAGTGCAAGCAGGGTGGGAAACGAAACTTTGTGTTTGCCTCTATACTTTGCAGCTTCTTTTTCTAGTGAGTCCTAGGTCATGAAATGGAAGGGGGGAGGTAGGGTGGTGATACCCTACAATGATGATTTTTTCTTCTGGTGGAAAAGAAATATCATAGCTCTGGATGACTATCCCTATGTGGGAATCAATTTTAGAGGAGATCCTGATATGTCACTTCCACCAGGAACCGCCTACAGCGCCATAGGTAAAAAAAAATTATATATTTCATTTTTTTGTATTTTTGTATCGAAGAGAACAAAAACAAATTTTGGATGGTGTTATTAATTCAATACTTGTGTGATTGTAGATGTGGGTCCACAATGGCTAGAGGGATTCCTTCGACATAGGTGGAGGCACTAGGGAGATGAGGCAGTGGGAGGAGAAGCAGAGAGAGTCCTACAGAACGTGTAGGGAACCTGTCTCATCTGACACAGAGGATTCCTATGGTTCAAGTGGAGGATATACTTGAATCCATGCAGCGGCAGGTTGTCAGTGTACCTATAGCATGGGTACGAATCTTCCGGCATCTTGCAAATGCCGTGGTTTTCTATCATGATACACATCTGGTGCCACAGGCATAGATGTCATGGGACATGTATATCGGTTGTATATGTATTTTGAGGGTTTTATCCCCAATTTTGTAATATAAAAACCATATTTTTTGGAAATATATAAAGAGGGATCTATGGCTTTACTTATATATTACAATGTGTACATTGATTTAATGGTCTTCTTTTCTTTATTAATGTGACAAATGCCAATCTAAAACATAATTAGCGTAGGCATCGGATACATGATTAAAACTTCTAGGAATGTGAAGGTATGTAATAAAATCAAATTTTCATTCTAAAAGACGTACCCATAGGAATCGACGGAGTAATGTCGGATCACGCACACGGTAACGGTCATTCAACTAACATATGACTAACTGTGAATCCAGGCGAACCTCTAGAGAGAGAATACCATGTGAGATAGCATCGCGCAAAAGTTATATTTGGCCACATTGTTCATGGATGGCCCTAAGCATACGTCACCTGAAGACACCAGTAGAACCTCGAGTGAGTAAATCACCCAATAAAAGGAAGCCAAGTTCTATGTATGACAACTGGCTCTATCGGTGAATCCTAGATAAACTAAAGACTCCATTGACATCTTCCAACCAAAAGGGAAAACTCGATAAGCAAGCCGAAGACAAAAAAAAGAAAAAGATGTATATACACTAAATTTACATTAGTATACAAAAGGGTTTCACTCAAACCCAAGGCTCAAGCATAATACCTTTTCAAGTAGAGCCCATTTCTAGGCTTGGCCAATTTCTTCCCTTCATAATCTTCCAATTCGTAGGCTCTTTTTTCTAGAACACGTCGCACGATATAAGGACCATGCCACATGGGTTTAAACTTGCCTTCCCCTAGCGGTTCTTTGGCTTGGTCATACAAAAGGACCAAGTCACCCTTGATATACAACCGGGGGAGACAAACTTGTCATACTGAATCTTGACATGTTTTTTGTTTGCCTTGATAGCCGTAAAGGTGTCTCGACGCTGCTCGTCAAGACTCTCTAGATGCACCAGGCGTCGCTCTAAATCTGAAGTTTCTGGTACGAGCTAGATTGCCAATTTGAGAGAAGTTATTTCACATTCAACGGGAAGTATCGACCCCACACCGTGCACTAACTGAAAAGGGGAAAAACTAGTGCAGTCTTAACCGAGGTTCGGTATGCCCAAAGCGCGGGATACAGCATGATGTGCCAATTGGAATTACTCTGAATGACAGTTTTTTTGAAAGATGGTCTTGAGAGACTTGTTAACGGCCTCTACTTGCCCATTTTCCTAGGGGTAATAAGGAGATGAGTGACCATGTTTAAACCCCAGCTTGGATGCTAGTTCTGCCATCATTTCATTCTGAAAGTGACTGCCATGATCAATGACAATCTCACTCGGGATACCGAACCGGGCAATAATTTGGTTGAACATGAAGAAGGCTACAGTCTTCCCATCATATTTTACAGTAGGCATGGCTTCGGCCCACTTGGTAAAATAGTCGACAGCCACGATGATGTTTTGATGCCCCCCAGTCAAAGTTAGGTTGCAATCGACGAAATATAACCCCCACATGGGGAAGGGACTGACAGTAATGATTGAACAAAGAGGGGTTGGGTACGAGCACATTTTCTGAGTGAACACCTGGCAGGGGTGACACTTCTTAATTGCTTCAATGCAATCTGTAAATATGGTGGGCCAGAAGTAACCGGCTCGCAGGATTTTTTGGGTTGTCGCAAGCCCGGATAGGTGACCACCACAAGCCCCTTTGTGGCAGTCATTTAGTACTAACTTAGCTTCTTCATGAGTTAAGAAATGATGTAATATACTATCTATTCCTCGGCAATAAAAAGTATCGCCGATGATGGTATACTTTTTGGCTTGGTATCTAACTCATCGTCAATCATCTCGCGAGAGATGTTGAGCGAACTTCAAGGTTTGAAGATATAAAACAATGTCTCCATACCAGGGGTCAGACAACGAAACAAGAAAGATGTGTTCATCTTCAAATGAATCGACATGGATAACATCCTCGTCTGATTGTGGGAAATTGAATATTAACTCTGAAAAAACTAGTGATTTCTTGGACTTGGTTGAAGCAAAGTTGAGATCAAATTCTTGTAATATGACAATCCATTTATTATATTTCCCTCATATGGTACACCTAGTGAGGACATATTGAAATGGATTAACATCAGTGACTACAGTAGTTTTGCAAAGCAATATATAGTGTCGTAAACATTGGACTGTGTGAACGGCAGCCAAAGCTAGCTTTTCAATGTGGGAGTAATTAAGCTCAGGACCGACTAAATTTTGGATGAGATAGTATATGACGTGCTCATGGAGCTCATCATCCTCTTGAACTAGAACCATACCAATCGCCTCTTCAGACGTGGCAATATATAACAAGTAATCTTTACTGTAATCAGGATATTTTAGCAGAGGAGTTGATACCAAGGCTTTCTTTAAGGTGTCGAAATACTTTTGGGCTCGTTCATCCCATATAAATGGGGTGTATTTGTTCAGTAGGTGCATGAAACACTTAGTTATATTGTCATAATTCACTATAAACCGATGCAGAAAGTCAGCTTTCCTCTGTAAACCTTGAATTTGTCTAATTGTGTGTGGGGGAGGCAATTGATGTATTGCCTCAACCTTAAGAGGATCTACCATGATCCCAATCTCGAAAACTAAAAATCCTAAGAGATGGACAGACCTAACGCAAAAGATCCACTCTATTATATAGTTGTCTATTTGTGAGGGTTTAACCGGATTCTATAGTAACGACATCTTTAAAAAAACAGTTGAAGATGTGTGACGTGATCCACTCTCTTGCAAGAGTGAGAAGCGAGATCATCAAGGTAAGCTTCAACTATATGCTTGAGATCGTGGAAAGAGAAAGCCATGGCACGTTGGAAGGTTGCTCCAGCATTTTTTAGGCCGAAAGGCATTTTCTGGTATGCAAAAGTACCCCAAGGACATATAAATGTCATCTTTTGTTGGTCCTTACATTTGATCTGGATTTGGTTATATCCTGAAAATCCATCCATAAAGGAAAATATTTCTCTTACCGCACACTCATCGAGAATCTGATTAATGAAAGGCATGGGGAAGTTATCTTTAGGACAAGCTTTGTTCATGTCGTGAAAGTCCATACACACACAGATGGTTCCTTGATTTTTATTTACAAGAACGGGGTTGGATACCCAATTGGTCAAGGTAACCAGGTAGATGAAGCCAACATTAAGTAGCTTCTCCACCTCTGCCTTAATAGTGGGGGCCTTCCTAGGATTAACAGCTCTAAGACATTGTCGAATAGGTGTAGCATATGGATAAGTCCTAATTTCATGTTCGAAAATATGAGGGTCGATCCCTGGCATCTCTTCATATGACCAAGAGAATACATCTCAAAATTCTTTAAAGAGGTTGGTGTAGATCAGAATCTCTTCTGGTGAACAATCTGCACCTATATTTACGTTCTCAATTTTTCCAGGGGTACGAGAGATGTTGATCGAGACGGTAGGAGAAATACTTTCCATATTTCCTTTGGCATAAATACCGTGTGTATCAAGTGGAACTACGGCGTGACTGAATATCTCACTGAAGGTAGATCGAAAATCATCTTGCTCAATTCTTTCAAGATTTGGGAGAAACTAAGATCGATGATGCATATGGTCCCAAGGTCTCTCGAAAACATTCATGGATTTGAGGCTGGCTTTGTCTGAAGGCAAAGCCTCATCTAAGAAATCATGTGAACAATATAACAAAGTTTCCCATACAGGCCTAAGAATGGGATCCTCCTCGTCCGTCTGTGAGGTAATAGGATCGGGATCGGCGGAAGAGTCAAGGATAGCTTGATAGGCAATCTCCGCTACTAATAGTGGCATAGCCATGCCAGCATGTGACTGACCTTCAATCGATGAAATCAAGGAAGGTAGGGTCCAAGGATCACAAAAATAGGAAGTACGGAAAGGAATGGACCTCTCTGCTAAAGCAGACCTACTAGACATGGCGTAAACGTGGTACATTGGTGTTGAGAAGTTGAAAGTACCCATGAGGGAATAATACATTCCGACACCGATATTCTCAATTGTCAATTGAGAATTATCGATCACAGGAATCGACGATCCAACAGATGCGTTAGGACTAGAGTACGCAAAGGATAACTGGTCGATCGTCACGATCTCCCCCTGATGAGGAAAACAAAGCACACGGAAAATGGATGATACGACAGCAACCATAGCATAGGTCCAATTGCGACCTAGTAACAAGTTATAATCGAGAGGTGCATCAACTACCTCTACTTCCACCTCTATTGTCTTCCCACCTAACTAGACCAAAAAGGTGGGGACAATACCATGAGGGTGGAAGGAATGATCGTCAAATGCAATCAGCATGTTCGACAACTTGGAAAGGGTCGAAGAACCAATAGATTTCCAACAGACCAGGGACATCATCCAAGTGGTATCACCTTCATCAACGACCACTCATTTGATAGTATACTTGGAATACTCCACATGGATTTGAAAATCCACATGGTAGGGTAAGCGAGGGTTCACGTCCATGACATCAAACTTGATGACTTTCGAGCCACTAGGTTCTAGAGCTCCTAAGGTAGAGAGTAAGGCATTCCTCAGTGATGGACATGTCTGGAGTACCTCCAAAGCCGACATCGCATAAGGGGTTTGGCCCAGATATTCAACAATAGAGTAGTTATGGGTGGCTCTAGCATTAGGGTTGTGGGTAGATCGCTTGAGTACTCCTTTCGAAATACGAGGCAGTGGCTCTGGTTTCTCAATCTATAAGTTCGTCTCTGGGGGTGGAGGAGGAGCTTCTAGACTAGTACTAGCTTTTGAAGAGATATAATATTGAGAGTGGGTGGCTATATCAATTTTTGCGTCGACCATATTGATGAAAACACGATCGCCATATTGCGATGGTGGGTTTTGACTTCCACCATGCGCATTTCCGGTGCTTGAAGAACTCGAGGCTAAGTGTTGGTTGTGTGGGAATTGATTCGTCAGCACAGCGGGCATTAGATTTAAAAGCCTTGAAACCTCCGCAAGTTTAGGGGACAAGTGGGTAAGGTGGTTATCAATACAAAGTTTACAAGGAAAATTCACCTTACGCTTCTCTTTACTGCCCTCTCCAGCATTATCATTTTATTTCCCATTATTATTTTTTTCCTTGGGTTTATTATTATTATTCCCACCCTTACAATTATTTTGACCTTTCCTTTTATTCCCATCTGTTTG
The DNA here is from genome assembly GCA_000966675.3 of Picea glauca. Taxonomy (NCBI): domain Eukaryota; kingdom Viridiplantae; phylum Streptophyta; class Pinopsida; order Pinales; family Pinaceae; genus Picea; species Picea glauca. The sequence goes on from JZKD02S0233685.1 coordinate 95,178, forward strand.
TTGGTCACCATTTGGGTTCTTCGACGATTACACGGAATGTACATCTGTCGATAGGGTGGTTTTGGAGGATCTAGACGAGGTTGGCCCTCTGGAAGACTTCGTTGCCGAGTCTGTGGATTTTACATTGGCGGAACCTACAATTCCATCGGCATGAGGTTCGGGAGTTTGTCTAGGATCGTGATTTGTCCATGGTGCGTCTGGAAGAAGGTGGTATAACATCCCAGACTGAGCATATATCAAATCAAATTGTTGGGCTCTAAGGATAGCTTCTTCCTCACTGAAGACCCTGAAAGTAGCAACGTCCTTTGAAATAGGAGCGTGTAAATACTTTAGGAACCATTCTAGAAGAAAGTTCGGGGGTATAGGAGTCTTAACCAACCACCTTCGCCTATGCCATTCCTAGATATGGTCTGATATATGAGTGTCGGTACCCTGGCGTAAAGTTGACAAAATTTCAAGGCCAGCATCATAGCGAATGGGCAGTTGAAAGTGATTGAGAAAGGCTAGCACCAATTGATGGAATGACCCATATGTCCCCCTAGGTAGCTCAATGTACCATTGTGATGCCACTCCAATGAGAGTGCACTGAAACAATCGTAACCTAATAGAATCATGGTTCAGAGAATTCGATGAGCACCAAAGGTGAAAAGTAGTGATGTGATCACCAGGGTCTTCCCATTCTTACCTTCAAACTTTGGAATGTCTGATGGAAGCTTGGTAGGGACAGGGGGGCATGTGGGTTCATGACTCACCGGGTCATTCATTAGTTTAGACAAATCTGGCAGATTAAGCGTGGCTAGAAAGGGAATATGGAGTTGCGACACCTGACCCCATCCTCCCGCAAAAGACTGTGCGTTAGGAATTGCGTTCCATCTAGGATTTTGGTGAGGACCAAAACCTTGTCTAGAATTATAAGACCCTTCTCTAGGTTGATTCGTAAAATATGGATTGGGCATCATTTCGGTAGGAATGTTTTGATAAGGGTTTTGAAAATTTCCCGCAATTGGATTAGATCCAAGCTGGGGGTTGTTAAAACTACCCCCAATTGGATTATATCCAGGTTGGGGAGTGCCCAAAGTGTAAGACTGACCTCCTCTAGGTGGGAACCCAGAGGATTGAAGTGGATTCGTCATGCCAAAAGTATTGGTCAGAATCGACACCGAGGGGATAGGGATATAGGGTGGGACTTGTCCACTAGTTGGGTTGTTCCATCCAGCCATAGAAGGATTAGACCCGGGGTTAAGAATAGGGACACTCCCTACATTAGGATTCGCTTGGGGAATATGAGAACCACCAAACAGGGAAGGAGCATAAGGAGGTGTAGTACCCCCAAGTCCAAGACTAACGTTATGGCCAGCAGCTGGGATGGTAGTTGAAAACTGCTAGGTGAAGTTAGGCATACCATAAGAAAACGGACTAGAAGCCATGGGGATGGTTTGAACATTGTAACTCGGCGAGTGGCCAAAACTCCCGAAAGGGTTCGAGGCAAGAGATGAAGCATTAACTATAGTCTGAGCCATAGTACCAGTGTAATCCTCTGGCACTGCAAATGTAGCGGTTGTAGGTTTCGAAGGAGTGCCATTAATTATAGTGGGATTGGGAGTCGAAGAACTACCAGTGTTCTGAAGACTAGACTCGGTACTCATCCTTGCGGGATCACAAGTCTGAAAAGTGGATGTGTGTGTACCACTACTGATAACTCTACGCCTTTTAGAAGGCAAGGACTTGAAAACTGGTGGTAATTGTAACAACTCACGGGACCTGCGAGGAAGTTGGTCCGACTCCACGACGACTTATGAATCTTCCACAAATAAAAATATATCCTATGGCCAACTAGTATTCAAAGAGCATACCAAAAAGTTAAACGGCCAATATGCATGCAAACAGGCTAAAGTGGTTGAGTGGCCTCCCTCACAAAATAAGGCATGTCTCGTCAAAGAGGGACCTGAGACTCCCCGCTAAAGTTTGGAGGTAACAGAATCAATTATAAGGGCCTCGTGGGATTAACAACCAGTTGGTCAAATCCCCCTGGAGAGGTAATCCTCCATAAAGTTTGTGTGTTTTCTGACCCTTATCTAACTCAGGGTACAAGCAGAATAACCCCCACAAGTAACCTATGAGATACCTAAGTCAAGTAACTAATAAACCACTATATAACTGATGCACAGGCGAGTAGTCATAAGTCTGAATCACCGTATGGGTAGGGTAGCAAATTCTGAAACCTTGAAAGCACCACCTCTCACAGAGGTATGGGCACTAACAAGATCCCCAAATACGAATAAATCCACAGAAATATCTCTGACGCTAGGTGAGTATCTAGGGGTTATCCCTTCAACTAACTTCACGCGACCTCGTGATTAACTCTAGTGTGAGCGGAGCCTCCTGATCTTACCGATTATACAATGGACTTCTCAACTCCCTGTCTCAGACACTTATGTTGATTTAATTGCCTTGGATAAGTTTACTCACAAAATCCTATTCCAAGGCACTAAATCTTAAGCTAGTTTGTCCATCCTAAAAATAAAATCGTGACTAATCAATTTTAGTTTAAAGCGTAAAATTTATTGGCCGTGGTTACTCAAAAAGGTACGGAAGTGAAACTCATGGTGTTATGACTCTGCCAGAAAATAAATATGGATATAATGTGAAGTCTATCTTTAACTTTTCAATGAATGATATGCTAATAAAAACAATGCAGTCTTCAATTTTAGATCTGCAATTCAGAATTAAAATACAATCTTTCGCTAAATGTGCTAAGCTAATGATAAAAGTTCAAAGACAAAAATGCCAACCAATGCAAAATGCCTTTTTTTTGTATTTTCAATATTCTAAAAATAAAATGCATGGACTGATAAAAAACTTGACAGATGAATTCTATTGTGTATAAAAGCAGTAACTCAAGCAGAATACCAGGCAACCAAGCAAACAACCCAGAAGCCAAGGACAAATTAAAAATAAAAAACAAAGAGAAATACTACGCCCAAAAATTCAACTCCAAACAGGCTTCCTGTCATCCCAGATAATCTCAACAGATGCTACAGAGACCTAAGAAGGCTCAACAATCTTTAAATCCTACCCAGCAGTCACTCAACCAAGCAAACAAGCAAGGGAAAGTGGTATACGCGACTGTTTAGGCGAACAGAGTGTATATACGCTTCTTGCAGTGAGACAGCAAGCGTGTATACATGGTTTTCAAGGGAAAAAGGGCGTCTATGATTTAAAACAAGGCTAGGCAAGGGTAAAAGGATGAAAACTTAAACTCATAGTGAATAGGATCTATCAAGCAGTGATATGACAAGAAACAAAAAGGAAAAAGAGCAATGTAAAAATAAAAAGTACTTCAACCCTTAGAAGAAAGATCTCTCCCCAGTGGAATCGCCATTTCTGTTACAAAGGAAAAACTCTCTATGGCCAAGGGTAAGCCACAACAAATAGGTATGACTGCAGAAATCAACTCAATTCCAATATATGCTATATAGACTAATGTGCAATGCAGGAAAGAGGCCTACCTCGATCCAACGTTTGATGATGTTCCACCGTTGAGCACTTTGACCCAAAGATTTATACCTACGAGAAGTTCTCAACAAACAAACAAAGTGTTGGCATGTTTTTAGAGAGAGTCGGAGTATGCGTGTTTGTCATTAATGGTGAAGATCAACACGATCAGATGGCGAAGATCAGCATGATCAGTAGCATAGCGATAATGGAAAGATCAGCAGTGTAATCTTAGAAGGAGGAAAACAGTCAAAGCATGACAAAGGTTTCATTTCAGAGTTTCGTAGATCAGGAAATCCAAAGGAAAGAGGTTTGAACTCGCAATATGCGAAATCGCGATAACAATCCTGACCGTTGGAGTCATAGGACACGTGGCAAGTGATTGGAATTTCGTTGAATTTCACATTGGAGGATTCAACGGAGCATGGTGTGGTAACTCGCGATATTCGAGATCTCGAAAAGATTTGGACCATCGAATCCTTGAGATTGTGGACCATTGATCAGGCATGATGAAAGCCCATGAAGTTGTGAAATCGCGACAAGATATTGACCATTGATCCAAGAGGGACATGTGGCAAGGGATTAATGTTTC
>JZKD02S0233685.1:152482-186284 GCA_000966675.3 Picea glauca
GGAGAGACACTAGAGCATGAAATTGAAGGGTGTGACGATGTTGTGAAATGCATGAAGTATGAAGCATGCATGTGAATTAAAAAGTACTCTATGTATGAATATCTTAGATTGGTTCATATATAGGTCTTGCTGAATTGGTTCTCATATGAGAAGATTTCTCTCTCCAGTAGGTTGGTGCCTACACAATATATTTTTGAGTTGGTTCTCATCTGAAGAGATTGGCATCTCTAGCAGGTTGGTTCCTACAAACTTTGTAACAATAGGTTGGTACCTACAAACATTTATAAAGATAAGTTTTTGTGGTTTTCTCCCATGAGATTTTCAAAATTAAACTATGTCTACTGTGATTTGATTTTACATGCATTTATTATTTTTGAATGATTGATGAATAATAATTTAAAGTAAAAAGTATCTTATATTGATTCACCCCCCACCCCCCTTTCTCAATATAATATTAAGTCCAAAAAAATGTGTTTCTGAAGGAGGAATTAGTTTACTTGGGATTTGTGGTTTCCAATGAAGGCTTAAAGATGGATTCTAAAAAGGTAAATGCTATTTTGGAGTGGCCAACACCAATATTTACATTTAATGTGAGAATATTTCATGGTTTGGAGAGATTCTATAGGAAATTTATTCAAAATTTTAGCGAGATTTGTGCACTACTTACTAAATGAATGAAAAAGGGGATTTTCACGTGGACAACAGCATCCATGAAGTCATTTGAAGACTTGAAAAAAAAAGCAACTAAACAACAATTTTTGGCACTTCCATATTTAAATAAATTGTTTCAAGTGGATTGTAATGCAAGTGGTTTGGCAATTGGAGTAGTTTTGATCCAAGAAGGAACTCCAATTGCATTCATTAGAGAGAAATTGAATGATGATAAGAAGAAGTACTTTGTTTATGATCAAGAATTTTATGTGATTGTACAATATTTGAAGAAATTGAGACATTACTTTCTACCAAAGGAGTTTGTCTTATTTATTGATCATAAGGCATTGTAGTACATCAATAGTGAAGGTAAGTTAAATTAAAATAATTCCAAATGGGTATAATTTGTTGGAACATCAAGCATTGATGGTTCATCACACATCTTTTGGGTTTAGTTGGTCGATAAGTCGACCCACATCTAGATACAGTTAGTCGGGCAATCGACCAACACATTACACCAATCGGTCGAGTAGTCAATGTGCTTTTCGGTCAGACATTCGACAAGCAGTCAAAGATAGTCGTGCAGTTTTGAATCGAAAACTTGCCTAAAAAATTATTATAATATATATGATTAGTAGGTGGGACCCCCTAGAAGTGAAAATAAAGGAAGATTTATTTTCAATTATTCTTAAGATAATAGCAAATGCATGACAGTTCAAAGACTAATCTACATTATGATATGTATGACAATATTTTCCTTTATCCAGCTTGATTATGAGGTCTGTATATGGAAGATTGAGGTTATGTTAATAAAAAATTTAAAAAGAGTTTCATACTACATACACCTATTCTCATATAGTATCATTACATTCTATGTATGTCTATGGGGAATTTATATGATGTAATCAAAAAGAATGAATGTTTATTTTAAAATGTTTGTTACATTCTCGTATGTTAAATGAGGGTATATATTGCAAGTAACAATGGATACATGATAACAAATACATATTATATGCCATATGAAGTGGTTTCAAGCTTCATGTTACAAGATGATGTTATATGAAATAATTTAAAGGGAGGAGTATGAAAATTCATATATCATGTGGTATTTATGAGCTTTTGGTCAATAGTATGAAGTGTTTTTTGGGCTTCCATTCAAGATTTGGTTTATGATTATACATTAGGTTCACCATCCATCATATGTGAATGGTTTGTGATATAAATGTATTTTACATGTTGTACAAATCATATCTGTGAATTTGGGTCATCATTTGATGGTTATGATGACATGACAATTGTGATGTGATTTACATAGAAATGGCACATAGCCCTCCTACATACTTGGCACTCATATTGTTTTTGGTTGGTTGTCTTGGAACACATTAGAAAGTGGAAATGTGATATGGAAAGGGTTTTGTTTACATGTGAATTTTGGTTAATGAGAGGTTTCCCATGCAGTAAGTTCACAAGGACATGGGAATCATCCCAACACCCTGTGTATACTATCCTCATTCTGGAATTTGACATATCATTTTCACTTCCCTTAGGAGAATTTACAGTCCGAACTATTAAATTTTTTTCTAATTTTTAGAACTGATAAATATTGCCTTATGATTTAAATGTTATTGTTATCATAGAATAATTACACTGAAAATATATTATAAATTCTAGAATGAGAATTTACATTATATTATAAATATATTATATTTGTGGTGATGATCATTTCCTCACATGCACATCTAATTAATATATATCACTCCATCCTAGAGCGGGAAATATGAGAGAAACTCAATTCTATCTACTCCTCATCAGGAGAAACGACTATGCCTAGGACATTCACCACTATCAAAGCTCTGTGAGTGAATGAGTCATTCCCTTGGTCAAGTCAACGTGACCAATCTGGGATAATATCTTCCCAATGTTGCTAATTGGAGAAACATCAACACTCCCTCACAGCAAGGGAGACATTTTGCATCACGCCAAGCTTTTCTCTAAAGTATACAAACTTTGTCTTAGACAGAGACTTGGTGAGAATGTTCGCAATTTTCTCATTCGTGGATATGTATTGGAGCTTTACTGCTCCATTCTATACCATGTCTTGAATGAAGTGATATTTGATCTCAATGTGCTTTGAATTGTCATGAAATATTGGATTTTTTGAAAGGTTGACATAGCTTTGATTATCACATTGTATTAAGGTCGTCTCTAGCTCTTGATCAAATAGTCCTGCAAGAAGTTTCTGAAGCCATACTTCTTCACAACTTGCAACACTAGATGTGATATACTCCACTTTTGTTGTAGTAAATGTTACAAAATCTTTCTTTCTACTAAACTAGGATATCATAGATGATCCTAAGCTAAAGCAGCACCCCAAGGTTCTCTTTATGTCCACTACATTCCCTTCCTAGTAAGAAATTTTGGCCATGGTGGTTTGATAATTGTCCACACCAGTTTTGGAAAGTATTTAAGCACTTGGTTATATGTATGCAAACACCAACTTGTTTATCCATTAAATATTTGTTTTCTTGCAATTATAATTTATGGTGGCTCTGTTTAGACTAGTTTTGAGTATGTTTTCTTCCTTTGTTCTCTCTTTCTGTTGAAACGTTTTTGAAATAAGAATTTGTAGCATTCATTTTCCATCAATATTACCAGCAAGATTATCAGTTTTCTTTATTGTGTAAATAACCCATTTGATTTATAAGAAAGGACCACCTGTGTTTGAATTGTCTTGGGGTAATTTTGGTTATCCACAAACATAGTTTGACAAGTGGGTTTTTGGTTGAATGTTTAAGTTTTAACAACTATTTGTTATGACCAATTGAAGACATTATCATGGGTTCATTGTATATATCTCATAGGGTGACCATCCATAAATCTCAAGGATTTACCAGTCAATGATTTTTAATGTTCCTTATGTATTTTATTAACAATTTTCCAGCTCAAGGTTTGAGTTGCATACAATTGTTTTGCCAAGACCAAGTTCGGGTTTGAACTTCGACCTGATGGTTTCGTATTGAACACATTTTCATCGAAATGATAAATTTATATAATTGGTTTCGAGAATATGTTTTTACCTCTTGTGAGTTGGATTTGAACTCAAGCTCTTGCAAATAGATAAAAAAGTTTTAAGATTTGCATGCAAAATCAAAAGTTAATATTTTGTTGACTTGATGACTCAAGCTATTAAAAAATATTTGCATGATTATTGTGTTACTTTCAAACCATGTTTGTATACAGATCTTTGTTTTGACTAAGATTTTTATTTTGGTTGACCATTTCAAAAACAATTATGGTTCGCTTACATAGTTTACAACTCTATGATAAAGATTTGAATATGTGTGTGTATGTGTGTTTGCACTCTTGCACGTGTGTGTGTGTGTGTGTTTGTCTTTACCTTTTGATATTTCATTCACACTCAGCAATTCTCTTTTTGAGATTAATTTGATGCCAAACTCTATAGAAAAGAAAATTTGTATGACCACTGAATGGATTATGAGCTCAACTTTGGTTGTTTGAACATGGGTATGAAACATTTTTGGATGTCAAACCTTGTTTTCAATGATAAGTTTTTACACGGAGATAATATATTTGATTGAATTTTGTTGGTTCAAATCTATAAAACATAATAAGTTGCATGTAGTATTTAAAGATCGATATTGAGTATGAAGAGATACATACTATCAAATATAATTTGATAAGATGTTTTCATTATTTGGAAATAGAATCTAAAAACAAGTTATGTCGAAAAGATTATATACATATTCAGACATATAATTACATAATCCTAGAATTTATTGATATAAATTGATGAGGTTATTATGGATGTGAAAGACATTTGTTGACTACAACAAGTTTTGTAAATGGAAAACATTTGTAAAGAGATTTTTGTTTGTTCTCTATAATACATACAGGACCAAACACCCTCATTGTTTCACTTTCCAAGAATTATTCCATGAAGTCCCAAATCATATATCATTTAATGAAATGTTTCTTCCCCCTATTGTTTAAATAGAAAATGATTTTAAAAAGTAAGAAGTGTGTTTGCGATTTGGCATAAACAATTTGTTTGATGGTTACTTGGCATAAGTTTAAAAGATGATGAATAGAAATTTGTAAGTCAAGTAGATATTGAGAAAGAGTATGGGAAAACTAATATAATTTGACTATGAACATGCATCATACATTCCTATCATTTGATTCATTTTACATACATTACAACCCCCATCATCTCTCCCATATTCATTATTTATCCCATGTTCCAATTAAACAATAATTATTAGTTTGTGGAGATACAAGTGATGCAAAGTTTTGCAAAAGATAATGATAATGAAAAATTCTTCCTTGACGGTCTCATTTTCCCTTTTTTGTTTGCATGCTTGATTGTTGGTTATCTCAGTGCCATCATTAAATTTTATTCTATGAAAGATAGTATTTGATGTTTTACTAGTTGTAGGTTGTATATGCTAACTTAGTATTTGTAATCATATAGATGGGTTTCTTTAGTAGATACAGTTGTAAAAAAGAAATACAGCCTCCCATAAAATATAATTTATTAATTGATGATACTTCTACTATTGAGCATATTTATGAGCCAACAGACAACTTAATTTATTTTGGCATAATTATGATATTTGGGGAGGCACAAGTGTATTTATGGCATGTATATTTTAGAATCTTGATTGTATATGTGTTTTATGATGATGAGATGGCATGGTATGCATATTAAAATTATGGAGAAAAAAGGGAATACTCAAAATTAAAAAAACAAAGAGATGTGTAGGGGGTCCCCGCCTATTAATTATTATGTATTATCCTTTATCATCATTTAATAAAGTTGTCCTATTTAACTAAAATGATTTAGTATTCTAACTAAAATGTAGTTGAACCACTTGAACTACCTCATTCAAGAACAAAAGAAGAGGGCAAGGGAGGACAAAGGCATGAGAGAATAGTGAGGAAATTTTGATAAAGGTTTTCTCTTGCTTTGAAGTGAGATTCATTCATATTTATTCATTCCTAAATTATATGAAAGATAAATCGTCGTGTTGATAGAAAGGTTATACTGAAGGTGGAAAGAAAAAGGACTAAGAAGCATAGATATTTCACATGCTTCAAAAGGTCATTCATTTTTCTTGAGTCTATTAATTGTAATTCAATTTATGAATTAGTTTTCGATGTTGATTATAATTATTTTGCAGAGTCAAGATAGTGATTCATTTGTGGCTTGGTTGATCTAGTGTTTTTCTAGTCTTGGTATTTTCTTTGAAGACATCAGATGACTTTGTGTGATGTAAAATTACACTCTAGACTTCTAAGTTAAACTTTGGTCCTTACCCTCACATGGGTTTGTAAAGAAAGGCTTCAGTTGTAATTTGGAATGAAAATTAATAAAATCATGTATTGGTTTTGATCTCATTTTTGGATCTGTTGTACAATTTTATTTCAGATTTTTGGATTTGTTGTACAATTGTACAATTTTATCTCATTTTTGGATTTGTTGTACAATTAATATATTTATAATTAGATTACATCATTTTTTATTTTCTTTTTATTGAAACACTTAAATATAAAACTAGCACCTGGCCTAAGTATTTATTGCTTGAGGAATTTTTGAAGTTTTTGTTTAGGCTATAAACATAAGGTGATAATCTCACCTATCTCACCTTAGCCTTGTGAGATTTGAAAATGTTGGTATAAGGACTTCCATTCCTTTTCATCAACATGTGGTGGATCGACCAGCCCAATAATCGAATATGAGTTGGATGCGCAAGTGTCCAGGTCGAGCATCCTTTTCAAGATGACTCGACAGAGTGGATTTGATCGAGTCAACTCTAACAGACGATAGTTACATGTGGACAAGATCTTATGGGTTCTATGGAAATCATCTAGATCTTGAAACTATAAAATCAGACCCCTTGGGTCACTATAAATCAGGGATATTGTGCAATAGATAATGTGGATCAATATGTCTAGCATGCATTATGATGTTTTGATCACATTGCACTCTACTTAAGAGCTATAACAGTGTCTTTAGACACCACCTTTATCTTCAAAATTTTATGTTCCTCTTCGATCATTTGCAGTACTGTGTTCTCTAATTCATGTAGTGTTCCACCTATTATCCACAAACATTGTTGAGTCGGATATGTTGTGCAATTGACTTTGGCTGATGGTTTGTTGATTTGAACTTATTGAGCAGACCAGTTTCTGTTTAGATATCGAAGATGGCTTTGAATATTGATAATTTTTTTCTAAACTAATAGAATTATGTGGTATGTGCATTATACATGGAAACCCTACTGAAAAGAAAAGGATTGTGGAAATACACGAAGGTTACAAATACAGATCCAACATACGATCAAGAGAAGTTTGTTGTTGATGGAAAGAAGGATGAGGCTGTAGGGGTCATCATGACCTACATCTCACGAGAGATTCAATTTCACCTCAGTGGAATCGACTGCATTCATCATTTCTAGAAGAAGATGAAGTCGTTGTTTGACCGACTTGATGAGAGCCACGTCATGCAGTTGGAAAAATAGTTGATCTCTCTCGATCCTCATTCTTTTGAAATAATGAAGGAATATTTGGCATGTGTCAAAGAAATCCAGTTGAAATTGGGGGACTGTGGAAAGAACTTTCAAAAGAAGGATGGAAAATTCATTGAGTTGGTCCTGATGAACCTGAGAACACCAGTCAATGTGTTCGTATCAAATTTTCACACCAACTAGAAAGCACGCAAGGAATATGGTGAGGATTACACCTTTGAATATTTATGTGGTATTTTGATCACCGATTAGCACAGATTGCTTGAAGAAGGCAAGCTTGGTGGTAAAACTTAGGCCCACTTACTCAAGGTAAAGGGAAAGATGGATCCTAAGAACAGAGTACAGTTTGATGCCTCTACATATAAACCTACATACCATGACCAGAAACCTCAAAGAAAGGAGGAGGCACCAAAACGAATTCAAAAGAAGAATACATGTCAGTAATATGGAAATATTGGACATGTCGAGAAAATCTACTATAAGAAGTGAGACGATTTAGAAGATAAGGTTAAATGCCTTGAAGTAGATGTGTTTTTTGTATGTCGAACCACTGATAATTTCACCTTCCAAGTCATAACTTATCATGGCTTATTGTCTCATTCTACGTAGAACGAATTGGTAGTTGACTCTATGTGCACCCATCACATGGCTAAGGATGCCTCCTTATTCACTTGGTTGGATGAAGCTAAGGAGAAAAAAATCTATGTTGTTGATGATTTTTCTGTAGATGATGTTGTTTGTAGACATGGGAATATTTTTTATGTCTATCATGTACCAAATTCTAAGTGCCAATATATTGGTTTTTTCTTAGTTAACACAAACAAGCAATATTGTGTAATTTTTGCCAGATAGGTTCTATGTTCATGACTTGAAGAAAAGTAAGTCGATTTTCATCGGTGGGATTCTCGACCTAACGAACAATTTGTACAATTTTCGTGACATGACTTGACCTAAACCCAAACTGACTACACTTTTTTATCACATTGAGGAACGAAGTTGAACTTGGCATGAGTGACTCGACCATCAGAATTTTTGAAGTTTGCGGGTAATGGAAAATCAGAACATGGATGTTGGTTTGCCGAATTTGTTTCCCCTTGAAAAATTCTGCAAAGGTTGTGTGCTTGGGAAGCATCAGCAAGCACCATTCAACTCTTGCAAAATGTGGCAAGCATAGATCCTATTGGAACTAGTTAATAGTGATGTATGTTTCATCAATATACCTTCACTAGCAGGTGCAAGGTACATTTTTCTTGATGATTATAGTTTTGTGAGACCTTATCCAAGACATGGACTGATTGAGTCGACCTAAGAGATATCCCCTAAGATGGGTGTGTGGTTCCTATCTGATACAGATCTCGAACGTAGTGATGACCTCCACCTTACAGAGAGTTGATAAGAACTACAGACAATTCTCCTATGTAACACAGTGAGAAAGGAGATCTGTTGAGTTGGACGTGCATGTGGTTGAGCATAAGGTGAACGTGTGAATTCCCATGAGTTGGGTGCATCGTTATGAGATAGAGATGAAGATGGTGTATTATCCTCCTCTGAGTAGAGAGTTGAGATGATGAACTCCAGATGATTCTCTTGTGTAATGTGGTGAGAAATAAGATCTGTTGAGTTGGACATGCATGTGGTTGAGCACAAGGTGAACGTGTGAATTCCCATGAGTCGGGTGCATCGTTATGAGACAGAGATGAAGACAATGTATTAGCTTCCTATGAGAAGAGATTTTAGATGATGAATCCAAATGAATCTCCTATGTAATGCAATGGGAAAGAAGATATGTTGAGTGGACGTGCCTGTGGATGAGCACAGGTGAACGTGATCCTAATGGTTGAGCACTAGTGAGTGTGGATCTCCTGTGAGACACAATGAGATAGAGATATGGAAATCCCTATGGATGTTCCCATAGTGGATGAGCACTAGTTGGTGTATGAGATCCCTTGATATATTGTTCAAGAGTTAGACCTACTTGTAACCCTAATTGTAATGTAAAGGGTACAGGTCGACCCCACCTTAATTTAATTGATAATTAATGTAAAAGAAAATTAATCTGGTTATTATTAATTATATTGTGAGTTAGAGAGGTCGGCCCTATTGTGCCAATAGACACTTATGTTGACATGAAAATTATAATATAAGTAAAGGTAAATTCCCCATTGAGGAATCATATCTTTTGTGTGAGTTTGGAAATTTCAGCAAGTACATCTTCTTGGGAAAAGTGCACACCTCGCTTGGATGCTAGTCTTCTAGGGTTTGCAAGCACCCTCTTGTGTGCTAGATTTTCTTGGTGGTGAAGGTATTTCTCTTGAACAATGTAGCAAAGGATTTGGCTGGGTTTTCTTCCCTTGTTGAGAAGGGTTTCCCGGGATACTTCTTGTGTTCTTGTGCATGGTGTTTATTCTTGTGATCTTGGTTGCAGCAACATAATTGTTTATGAAGTTAAATGATAAAAAGGAATGAACTTCATGATTAAACCTTGCATATTGAAAAATCAACATGGTATCAAAGCATAGGTCTTGAAGAACCCTTGCACAAGCACTTAAAAGGGTAATTCATACTTTTACTACAATTTCGTACGACCTTCAGGGTTTCTGCAGAAATCTGTATGGCCCCTCACTTGATTGTCCCTTCCAGCACCTTACACGTGGATGTTGGAGATAAAACTTGGATCAAGTTGTAAGGCCTTCCTCAGCACATATCTAGAGATCTTCAAAGTGAATTTCCAAGTATTTTGAGTTTTTGGCCCTAGGAATTCTAGGGTGCCGAAATGTTTTGCAAAATATTGATCTTAGGGTTTCTGCAAACATCTTGAAGAAACGTTTAAACTCAACAAGCATTCGTGTGACACTATAAAAGTTTATTGTTGTCATTCGAAGGCCTAATAAAAACCATTAGGTTTTCTAAGAATAGTTGGCGAGAGTTTGAGAAGAAATCCAAACAAATGAAGAACATAACTTTAGTAGAAGACAGGCTTGATGGAACAAACAACTTCAGCTCCTGGAAGTCAAGGCTTCAGGTCACCCTTGAAGAAGATGAACTTTTGGATGTGGTAACAAATAATTTACCATATACAGCTATTGATGAAGAGAAGAATATAATAAAGGAATAAGATGTCAAGGTAATAAAAATAATCATCTTCTCAATAAGAGATCATCTCTTACCTCGTATTTCCAACCTGAAGACAGCTTATGAAATGTATGAAGCATTAAAAGAAATGTTTGAAAGTGAAAACACCCTCAGAGATCTTACTTTGAAGATCTAGCTTCAAAGCACCAAGATGACGAAAGGTGATACATTTTCTACCTTCTTTATGAAGACATCAGATATTAAATAAAAACTAGAAGACATTTGAGAAATCATGTCTGACAGAGAACTTGTCTTATCCACTCTCAACAATATTCCAAAACATTGGGAGACTTTTCTTCAAAGTATCAATGGAAGAGAAAAACTACCAACCTTTGATCATCTTTGGACAAAATGTACTCAAGAATAACTTAGACTTAGAAATAGAGGAGTGGAAGACTCCCCTGATGAAAATCATGGTCTTGCACTTTGTTATCACCTGCTAATTTGCATTAATTTTTCCCAAAGCATATTTTCCTTGCGCTATCTTTCCACTCAGATTTTAAAACTTTTTCACCAGCTCCGTCAAGCTCCCATCACCTAAATCCTTCACTCAACTGATCATCCAAAATAGTAATGTCCTCCATAAGTCAAAAATTTGACAAATATCCCAAACCTATACCTAGCTTTAATGCTTATCTAATTCCCTTAGTTCCATCACTTCATTCATTTTTACCCGTATTTTCATATTCCCTTTGAAAATAAAAAAAATGTTCCTTTTATTAAGTACCCTTATCCTATCCACAAAGTCAAGTGTTAAGCCTCATAAGCCCAAAGTCCTTAGAAAATAGAAAAAGGGTTTATTATTATTAATTTAAATGTTTTTATATTAAAATATTTATATTAATATTTAATCCAATATTTAATTTATGGAATCATGTCAAATAATGGGCACGAATCTCAATTTATAATGTGGAAAAGTCAAAGGTTGGATGGAGGGCGAGGAGGTTAATTATGTGAAGGCAGACTGGGGAAAACTAGCGTGGTTTCTTTTGTGGACACATGTTTTTACGCGAAGCATATCGGAGGTAAAATCAGTTTGGATTAAACCACTCCAGCCCAAGCCCGATGTAATAAATGCATCATTTATCATATGTTTAATGTGCGATAGTGCATTTCAACAAAAATTATGGAATTTCTAATAAACGAAATTCCTCCTCATGGTGAAAAGGTTTTATGGAGGTAAGATTTAAGTTTTACAAATTAAAGAAATTAATGTTTATTTCCATGCAAAAGATCTAAATGGGAAGATGCACGTGAACGAAGACTTGGATAATTCTTTATCCAAATATTTACAGAAGTAAAAGAAGAAGATAAAAAGTATTTTACCAAAGACGGTAAACTGGAAAAAACACACAGTAAATGTTTTTCCACGGTGAAATGGTAAATTGGAAAAACATTACACAGTAAATGTTTTTCACAGGGAAATAGTAACAGTAAATGTTTTGTTTTTTATGGAAATTTAACTCTACAGGATAGAAAATATTTGGGAATTATTTTTATTTCAAATATATTATTCCCAAATGTTTAATGAGAATATCGATAAATGCAATTATATTTGAAAGAGTACGAGCGACATTTCAAAGAGAACATGGCAGAGGAAGGAGCTGGAGCATCAGAGGGATCCACAGGGATCATGAAACATTTTTTTTCTTAAAACTGTCATTTGTAATCATTATAGAAGCTGAAACGTTTCATTTCAGTTATTGTAACTGGTTGCACACTGAAGGAACTTGAATTGTATAAGTATTAGAGGTTATGAGTGTATTAATGTTGTCATAAGTGCAAGGGCACAGTTCTGGTTGTTCTAAACTCCATTGTAATTTTTTGGGACTGAATTGAATACATATGCAAAAGCTTTGAAGTCTCTATGAAAATATTATAATGGTGGTGATATGAGCTTTGTCTCCTTTCATTGTATGTATTTCTTGTGTTCTTTTATTCCATTCGCATTTTCTTCTATTTAAATTGGAGAGTTAAAGGCCCAGAATTCATCTTGTGATGCTTCTCGGCTGAAGCAATTTAAACTGTGTGTATTTCTTCCTAACTAATTCAGAATTCATTTTATTAATGCTCTGATGCAGTTATTTGTTTTCTCTTTCCTCCTACACTCTGCTTAAATTCAATTTATAACTCAGATTCATTATCTCACTTAGCCTTTATCCTCTGGAGAGTTCTACCAGCTGATCATTGTTTTCATTCAATTTCAGAATTTTGACTCCATTTCCCAAAGTGTTCCCCACCTTCCTTGCCAACAACTTTATTAAAAACCCCCAAAACAAACCAAATCTAGCCACTGATTATCCAAGAAATACCCAGTGACACGAGAGATCCCTCTCTGAGTTGAAAAGGCTAGTGCCTCAGCTCTAAAGTAGGTTGAAACAATTACCTTTGTCATTTGTCTATCAGTCGGACAAAATTTACAGAGTGCTAACACACTTCTACAAAGAAAGGAGGAAGATTCAAAAGAAACTTCTGACAAAATTTCAGAGATGAGAAGTCTTCATTAACCTCAGGTCATAATCAAAGAACATATGTTTCAGAGATTTAGTGCTTCATACGTGACAAATATGGGCACTATGAAAGAAATTGTCCAACCAGGAAAAAAGGAAGACAATATGCTTCCACCATTGACATTGATCCAGACCCACCTCAAAAGAATGAATATAAGAGAGAGGAAAAGTACTTCCTCTAAAAACAAACACAGAACTAAACATGACTAAAAACCCTAGCTAAATTGTTTGATCATTAATTCTATAGTTTATTGCATTCTTAATAATTGAAGGGTATTATGTCCAGTATGAGATCCCTAATAACTTGGACCATTATCCTTGGTGGGGGAGTCCAAACCTTATTGATTGATTTTTATGTTGGTCAAGAAGACATAAAATATATAGAAATCAATAAAAGAAGACTTCCATCCTTCAGAATTCAGAGAAAATTAATTGACTCGGAGGGAGTCAAAACTAAATGAAAAGAAGAAAGAAATAATACCTTCTTCCCCTTTAGCAGTTCAGAGGGAGACAGACAGTATTCCATCAAATTCATCTGCTCCAATTGATATGACAGAGATATTGCAGTAGGACATAAAAGGCCTGCCTAGGCTCACTTTGCAGAAGGTAGAGGAACATACAATACCCTCAAGGAACATCCCGAGAAAACAAAAGAGATTTTTGAGCTATCCTTCAGTCATGAGCCACTTCATAGGCTATGAGCCTCCTTGTCTTAGAGAAGCAACAGGAGAATAGGTATGGAAAGATGCCATAACAGAAGAATACCAATATATCTTAAAGAATGATGTATAAGATATTGTTCAGAGATCATAAGGGAAGTCTGTGGTGACTTCCAAGTGGATCTATAATATCAAGAATGCGATTGATGGAAGTGTTGAGAAATACAAAGAGAGATATATAGCCATAGGATTCTCACAAACAGAGGGAGTTGTCTAGGATGAGACACTTGATCCAGTAAGCTTGATACACTTCCATCCATACTACCATCCATGAGTTGGAAACTATATCAAATGGATAGATTATTGATGAGTTTGGGTTTCATCAATAGTGTTGTTGATCCAAACCTATATTATTACAGTGTTGGTGACGAGAGCCTAATTTTGATGACTTGTTTAGAAACCCTTGTTGTTGATACAAGTAAGCCTTGACTTATGATTTCGAGATGAGGGATCTGAGTATGATGCACTACTTATTGGGACAAGAAGTATGACAGAGGACTGATGAGATTTTCCTGAGGCAAGAAAAATATCACTATATCAGAGACATCATGTAGAGGAAAACAACACATGTGTTGTACCTTCCTACACATGAGCAGATTGCAGACATCTTCACCAAATTGGCTTGGTGAAGAATACCTCCCTAGTTGAGAGGGAGTGTTGATGACTACAGCTAAGACAAATTTTGAAGTACTTTCATATGATACTTGGTCTGATGAAGACTTTCTCCCTAGCTGAGAGGGAGTGTTGATGATTACAGTTGCATGAGACATTCTCTAGTAACACGAACTGATTGATTCGACCTGAGAGAGAGCCTCTGATATAGGTGTGTGGTTCTCATCTGAGACAAAACTGGAACGTAGTGATGAACTCCTCCTTACAGATATTTGAGAATAACTCCAGATGATTCTCATGTGTAACACAGTGAGAAAGGAGATATGTTGAGTTGGACGTGCCTTTGGTTGAGCACAAGGTGATCGTGTCAATTCCCATGATCTGGGTGCATCGTTATGAAACAGATATGAAGATGATGTATTATCCTCCTTTGATCAGAGATTTGAGATGATGAACTCTAGATGATTCTCCTGTGTAACGCGGTGAGAAAGAAGATCTGTTGAGTTGAACGTTCCTGTGGCTAAGCACAAGGTGAATGTGTGAATTCCCTTGAGTTGAGTGCATCGTTATGAGATAGAAATGAAGACGATGTATTATCCTCCTCTGAGCAGAGAGTTGAGATGATGAAATCCAAATGATTATCATGTGTAATTCAGTGGGAAAGAATATGTGTTGAGTGGATGTGCATGTGGATGAGCACAGGTGAACGTGATCCTAGTGGTTGAGCACTAGTGAGTGTGGATCTCCTGTGAGACGTAGTGAGATAGAGATATGGACATCCCTATGGATGTTCCCCTAGTGGCTTAGCACTAGTGGGTGTATGAGATCCCTTGCTATAATGTTCAAGAGTCATATCTTCCTATAACCCTAATTGTAATGTAAAGAGTACAGGTGGGCCCCACCTTAATGTAATTGATAATTAATGTAAACGAAAATTAATCTGGTTATTATTAATTATATTGTGAGTTAGAGAGGTCAGCCATGTTGTTCCAATAGATACTTCTATTGATAGGAAAAGTCTAATATAAGTAAAGGTAAATTCCCCATTGAGGAATCATATCTTTTGTGTGAGTTTGGAAATTTCAGCAAGTTCATCTTCTTGGGAAAAGTGTGCACCTCTCTTGGGTGCTAGTCTTATAGGGTTTGCAAGCACCCTCTTGTGTGCTAGGTTTTCTTGGGGGTGAAGGTCTTTCTCTTAAAGAATATAGCAAAGGATTTTGTTGGGTTTTCTTCCCTTGTTGAGAAGGGTTTCCCAAGATACTTCTTGTGTTCTTGTGCATGGTGTTTCTTCTTGTGATCTTGGTTGCTGCAACATAATTTTTTATGGTTGAAGTTAAATGATAAAAATTATTGAACTTCATTTTTAAACCTTTCATATTGAAAAATCAACAAAAAAAAATTTCATTGATGATTTCTCTCATTTTGCAAGGGTCTTTTTCCTGAAGAATAAAAACCTTATCTTTGAGAAGTTGAAGGAGTTTCAGGAATTTATTGAGAAGCAATGTGGTCAACCCATCAAATTCTTGAGATCATACAATGGTGGTGAGTATGTCAATCGACCCTTTAAAGAATACCTACTTTGATATGGTATTGATTGGTAATGGTTGGTTCCTCACACACCTCAGTAGAATGGAGTAGAAGAATGCAAGAAATAAATGTTAGTCAAAATGGATAGATGTATTTTGCAATCTAAATTTCTACCTCCTCGCTTATGGGATGAAGCGGTATATTTTGCAAACTATCTACTCAATCGCATATCGAATCTATTTGTTCCTTCCATGACTCCAATCAAATGATTTTATGGGAAGAAGCCCCCATTTGGGCACCTCCGTTTGTTTGGATGTGTTTCTTGGGCTCAGATTCTCGATGATTGCAGAAATAATTTGGATGCAAAGAATCATGCTTGCATCATGATGGTGTAATTTGAAGAGTTGAAATCCTATCGATTGTTTGATCCTGTCAAACAGCAAATCATTATCAGACGAAATGTTCGATTTGATGAGAAGTATTATGGGGTTAAGTTATTGAATGCCTCTTCTGGATTGCTACAAGATGATTCCCTTGATGTTTTCACTGACACTGGATGATTTGTAAAATGGCATGAATACTCCACTGGAATAGTTCATCCCAACAAATCTGATAAATAACTGAAATCTTTATTATTAAGGTTATTTTTCCTTTAGATATCCATAATATTTAGTTGTTGTTTTTTTTGCTTATGAATGAAATAGATAAAATGTGAAAAATAGGGAACAGTAAAATACAATTAAACCATCCACAAATAAACACAACATATGACCTAGATAACCCAATAAATGAGAAAACACAGCTAGAAGGTGAGGTTTCTCTTCTCTCTTTTCTCTGGTATAGAAATGATGCAAGTACAAAGAAAGAGGCACTCTATGTGGAGTTTCCTTTGATCCATGGCCTGTATGGTTGCTACAAAATATCTCCTCCTCTATTATTCTCACATAAAACCACTCTCAAATGTTTTTGTCACTATGGATGTTGTGAGGGAAATCTCCCTATGGACTAGCAAATAGGGTTTAGACTTTGCATGCAGATATGACCAAAGAAAAACTACTTTCTACCTTCATCCCTAGATTTAAATCCCCTTTTCTTAGTAAATGCATGGAAAGATCAACCTACCTCGTTCCCGACGTTTGATGTCGATCCTCCGTTGTACTTGATTACTTGTTCGCAATACTCCTTCCAAATATGCCCTGCATACAAGACAAGCAGCAACTATGCATGCATCCTACTTATATACTAACGGGTTAGAAATCCAAACATATACTAATCAAACTATAAAAAGTTCATGAATTGGGATGGGAAAAGCATTTTCTTTATTACTTTGAATGAGTCAACTTACAAAAGCTGAGATCGGCCATCGCTCCACGAACCTGATCCTGGGCTCCTCTTCGACTATCCTCCAACTGCTTTGCTTTGTATCTCCTTTGGCACAAGGAAAGGCTAAAGGGTTGGGACAATGGGAATATGCAAATGGGCATAGTTTCTTTGCTATATTTTTCCTCCTTCCAAATGGGACCCCTACCCCTTCTTTTATAGGCTAGAAGGAGCTAGGTATTTGGACAAACCCTCAGCCATGCATGGCCGAGAGTTTCAGTTAACTCACCCATAGATTTTGTGTTCCATCGGCAACTTTCCTTTTTTCGTGCTTTTGTCGGTCCACGCGGGTTGTTTTAGGTCAGCCAGCGTGTACACGCGTGCAGTAATGGAGTAGGGTGCGTGGGCCTTTATAAAAGAGGTTTTTTAAAGAGTTATTCCACAGTGCTTTGGAAAATAAGGAATATGAGATGGCCTGATGCCAGGTAATCATGTGTGGTGCAATTTAGGGTTATAACAATGGAACAAGATACAATGCAAAATAATGGAACCCCTTCTTCTCCTAGTGGCCTGTTCATAGCCCGATAGCCATCTAGGGGTAGGATTTTTACTTCCTCAACCCTCAATTATGATAGGGTTTTGTAAATTCTAGAATATTCTTGAAATTACATATGTGGATATCCCCATATGCATGAGTAACGGGGGTTGACGTGGCATCATCTCATACTATGGTGGTCAACACAGTAGGTCAACTTGCGGGAGGCATAAATTTTACATACGAACTCTGATTGACGCACGGTATGCACCGTTGGAAAGGTCTCAGAGTGTCGAATACTTTCAAGGAGGTGTCCTTAAGTTTTGGCCACCAAAACCCCAAAAAACATCATTTAATGCCTCAAAATGGATCTGGAAGGTTCTGAACCCTAATTTTCCCAACTAGGACCTGCCACTAAAATGGCCCCATAAGTTGAATCCTCCAAATTTTTCCACCCTAAAAGGATCGAGATAGATGAAAAACAATATAATGATCCAATATAGATCATACCTCCCCATTTAGGGAGGCTTTTGGTCACCAAAATCTTTACTGAATGAGGTGAGGAAATTTTTCCTCTACCTTATCCCTAGAATACCGCTTTGCTTTGCCTGGAAGTCGTCTTTTCAACCCAATTTTCCAACGGTCATGTTGCCCCTATATTCTAGTTATGGAACACTTATGCAAAATTGTCACCTCTGCCAACTCTACTTGAGCATCTGGTGCTAAGTCCTCTATGGAATGTAGGACTTTCTCCTCCTCTTGATCCAACATGGAAGGCTCGTAGAGTTTTAGATTCTCCAAATTCACTATTGAGTAAATGTGCATGTATGAGGGTAGATTGAGTCTATAGGAATTATCTCCCACCTTTTCCAATACCTCAAAAGGACCATACCGCAAAGCCTTGATATTCTTATCAGGACCCTGTAGCATTTTCTTATTTAGTTGTAAACATAATTTGTATCCCACTCTAATTGTTCTCTTTGTTCTGTGTTGGTCATGTCTAGCCTTATACTTCTCCTGTGACTTCTTCGTTGTCTCTTGTACTTGCAAATAGATATGTCTGATCTTCTAAACAAATTTATCTACTTTTATTTAATCTTCTATGAGGTCCTCCTCACTCCTCCTTGTTGTCCATATACAACATCTAAGGGTGAAGGTGGAAAATACCCAAAGCAAGTTTCAAAAGGTGACTTGCCAATAGAAATGTGGACTTCTCTATTATAATAATTTTGTATATATATCATATTTTCATCGCCCCTCAAAAGTTGCACCAAATTCATGTTGACTACTTTCATCTTCCCATCTGTTTATGGGTGGAATTTTGTATACTTATTCAACTTAGTGTCCATATTCTCCCACAATGTAGTCCAAAATGCACTGGGAAATCTGGTATCCATGTTTGAGATGATGCTCCTTGGTATTCCAAAGTGTACCCAGACTTTTTGAAAGAACAAGTTTTCTACTTCCTTCCCCTTGATGGTATTTTTACAAGGTAGGAGAATGCACATTTTGTTGAACATCTCAACTAGCACAAATAAATAGTCATGTCCCTTATGTGTGGTTGGTAAACCTCCCAAAATATCCATGGAAATGCTTTCCCAATGTCGAGTGGGTATTGGTAAGGGATGGTATAGACCTTGCTTCCGGTTGTTGGTTTTGTTGGTACAAAAAAGTATACATCCTATAATATATTGTGCTACATATTCTTGCATTCTAGGCCAATACACATACCTATGTAAATTGGCAACTATCTTCCCAAAACTAAAATTTTTTGCAACCTTGGAGGTGTGAGCCTCTCTAATAAGTTGCAATCATTCACCTTTAGGAACACAAATATTGTCGAGCTTGTAGAGTAAACCATTCTGGAAATGATAGTCAGTATTGCCATCACCTTCCTCTATATGGATTTCGCCCTGTAGTTGTTGAAACACCTCCTTGAATTCATCAACTTCTATGTATGCCTCTTTGTATGCATCATGGGTAAAAGGTTCCATGTGCATCAGAGCTCCTAAAGTTGTAATATTGGATGTGGGTGGTTGTGAAAGCATGAATGTCAATTTATTTGTGTTACCCTTGTTATACTTGATGACTAGATGAAATTGTTTTAAAAACCCTATCCACTTGTAATGCCTAGTTTTTTGTAGCTTATTATGGGCCTGCAAATATTGTGGTGGCTGGTGATTTATGTGGATGATGGTATCCTTTCCCATTAGATAGTTCTTCCACTTTTTGACAGCTTGTACCAAGGAATAGACATCCTTTTCACAGGTAGGATAGTTGAGAACCACCCCATGAAATGTTTCATAATTATAGCTGACAGACCTTCCTCCCTACATCAATACTACTCCCATGGCATACCCACTTGCATTTGTCTTCACTTCAAAGGGATTCTGTAAATTTGGTAGTGTGAGCACTGGTTCTTGATTGATATTTCTTTTCAACTAGTCAAAGGCCTTCTACTAATTCTTCCCCCATTGAGAAACTCTTACCATTGGTTGTTATGGCATGGAGTGGTGTAGCTACCACAGAAAATGAAGCTATGAAATTCCACAAGTATTGTGATGTCCAAACAAAAATACTACCTTCAATGACATTTTTAGGAACTGTCCATTTCATGATGGCCTCCATATTTTTGGTATCTATTTTGAGCTCCCCCCCACCGATCACATATCCAAAATACACCAAAGATTGCTGAGAAAACTCACATTTTTTTAGATTGGCCAGCAGCTGGTGTTTTTTCAGAGTCTCCAACACCTGCATAAAATGCGAGATGTGCTCCTCCTAGGTAGTGCTATAAACTAGTATATCATCCAAATAAACAATAACAAATTAATGTAGATAAGGGAGTAAAAAATCATTCATTAGTATCATAAATTTAGTTGGTGCATTGCATAAACCGAATGGAATAACCAACCACTCATGCAAACCTTGCCTTGTCTTGAAGGAAGTCTTCCAAATATCTTCTTCTTTGACTCCTACCTAGTGATATCCTGATTTCAAATCCATCTTAGTGAAGTACTTGGCATGTTGTAGTTTGTCAAATAGATCATTGATCCTTGGCAAAGGGTATTGATTCTTCAATGTAATCTTGTTCAATTCCATGTAATCGATACACATTCACCAAGTCATGTCCTTCTTAGGAACAATTATGATGGGTGACCCACAAGGTGAGGTACTTGGTCGAATCACACTCTGCTCCAACAATTTTTGCAACTGCTTCTTCATTCCATTTGCTTCTATAAAAAATTGTCTATAAAGCCCAATATTTGTCAATGGGGATTCTAGAAATAAATGTATTTTGTGTTCCACATCCCTCTTGGGAGGTAACCCTTTAGTATCTTTGAACACTCCTTTGTATTCCTATATAAACTCCTACAAATAATGTTTCTACTCTTTAGTACAGCCCTCCATGGATTCCTTCACTCTCATTGACTCATCATCAGACTGATTTTCTCCTAAGAAAAGAAAAACATATTTCTTACTAGAACTAATCAACTTCTTGGCTTGGTTGGAACTTACTAGTGAGATATTTGACTTTCATTTATGTGTTTTAATGATGTAGGACTTCCCATCCTTGATCATTTGGTATTGGTTGGCTCTCTGCACAAATATTTCATCCTTCATATACATGTAGGGGATTCCAAACACTACTCCACATACATCAAGGGGTACTACGTCCAATTTCACTTCATCAATAAAATCATCACTTATAACAAATTTAATCTTACATTGTTTCGTTACCTTTATGTATGCATCCTTGTTTACCCAACCCAATGGATAGGGGCTAGGATGATTGTCAATCTCCAATACAAGATTGTTGAATAGATCAATTGGTATGATATTAGCCTATGAACCAGAGTTGAATAGAGAATTTATCTTGGTCTTCTTGACCTGGATCTTGATGTGGAAGAGATTGGTCATCTCCTTCTCTTCTTGGTGATAAAGGCTACTCAGTTTCACCTCCTTCTACAAAGATATGCAGACAATATCTTCATCCACATTTAAGCTACTTTCAACCTAATTGCTCAAATCTATGGCTAGAAGGTTACTTTTCTTTTTGTCCTTCTTTTGGTTGTTTAGGTTCATCTCTGGATGTAGTTTCCAACATTTTTCCTCGGTGTGGCCATCAATGTTGCAATGGTTGTTGGGATATTTAATATGATGTACATTGGTTGTTGTATTCTAATAGTTTCCCTCTTTCCACTTCTTCTTCACCTCCTTGGAAGCCTCCTGATGCTCTTTCTGCTTCGAACCACTTGGCTACCCTTTCTTTTAGCCTATGTTTTCCAGGTACTGTGTCTGTACACACGCCTCATCAACCATCCTTGGATTGAAGAACATCATATGCTTTCATAGATGACTGTGTAAACCCCCCAGATACTTGAGTACATCTAGGTTCTTGGTAGATATACCCATCATGATGGCTATCATTCTAAACTCAGTGGTGTACTACTATACACTCTACCCCTACCTCTGCCTGAAGTAGTGCCACTAGATCCATTGGTCCTTTACATACCCGATCGAGTAGAATTGGAACTTGATGAGGGTTTTGAAGTCATCCCACCTAGTTACTAGTGGATCACCCTCGAGGATAAGTATTTTTGTTTGTCTTTCCTACAAAATTAAAGCATAGCCCTCTAACTTCAATCTAGCAAATTAAATCTTCTTCCCTTCATCTATATGGTGAATGCTAAAATAAACTTCTAGTTGTTGCAACCAATGATTTAGATTTAATGCATTGATCTCACCTTGGTATGGATTTATGTCCACTTTCACTTACATATTGATAGGGACTAAGAAGGGTTAACAACACTCGAACTCAGCTACTCTTTCTCAGATTCCTTCTGGGACCCCTTTCCTAAGTCTTCCCAATTTCTTGATTTCCCCTCTGATACGATCTTTGAGATAGAGCTTCCATCATCTTTGAATGGTCTGAGCTTTCTTTCTAGAGCTGCCATGAGGAGGTTCATATTAAAATTGATGTCAGAAAATTGTTTTTCCAACTGTTCAAATATCTCTTCTGCTATATCTCAAGGGTTATTATGAATAGACGTGTTTGCTATAGCTAAGGTTTATGCTACTTCTCATTAAGACAATTCCTAGATATTACAACTTCCCACAAATAACTAAAATAAAAATGTGCTTTGATACCAATATGATTTGTAAACTGTCATAAATATTCCACTAGAAAATTTCATCCCAACAGATTTGATAAACAACTAAAATCTTTATTATTAAGGTTATTTTTCGTTCAGATTTCCATAATATTTAGTTACTGATTTTTGTGCTTATGTATTAAATAGATGAAATTCATAGAATAGAGAACAGTAAAACACAATCACACCATCCACAAATAAACACAAGATATGACCTAGGAAACCCAATACGAGAGAAAACCTTGCTAGAAGGTGAGGTTGTTCTGCTCTTCTCTCTTTTCTCTAGTATAGAAATGATGCAAGTACAAATAAAGAGGCACTCTCTGTGGAGTTTCCTTTGACATGTGGCTTGTATGGATGCTACAAAAATTTTCCTCCTTTTTATGTGTTAGGTAATGAGATACACTTCCACACTAAACCTAGCATAAGAGAAGAAGAATTTAATATAGAACATAAATGACAAAGCAATCACATTGTACACGGAGATTTTACCCTAGAAACCCAAACTGGGAAAACCAGCATTCCTTGAGCGTTCTACTCTCTTGTTGTCTTATTCAATATGAATAAAATGTTACATTTCTAACCTTGGTACCAAGGATTATTTTAGGGGCTAAATTTCTCTCATGGGCTAATTTTCCATAGTTTTTCCCCAAAAAAGATTCACTACTCTAAAAATGATTCGCCCAAATTCTATAGGATAAAATTATTTTACCTTTAAAATCGCCAAAATTTTATACAAACTATATAAAATCCTTAGAAATTTGAATATTTTTACAAAAATATCGCCAAAAATGTATAGTTGGCATATGAATGATTAGTAAGATTCACCAAGGTTTCTACATTTTAAAGTCATTTTCATCCTTAAAATCATCCCTTCTTGGTACACACCTAAGACACAAACAACAGAATACCCTCTTGCTTATGCAAGAACAACCCTATAGCCAATTTGACTTACATTTACATGACCAGCAACCTACATCTAAATATTTATCTAAAGATTGGTTATCTTAGAATTCATTTATTAGTATTTATGGCCTTACAACACACCTCTTTATAGGCTTTACAACAGGAAAAACCCTAAAGAATTGGTGCCCAAAAAATATTACAAATCCATGCAGATCCTTGGCTACAAATCCCACGAATCTCAAGATTCTGTTACAGTCGACTCTAATTTGGATTACCAATCGACCTTCATTTGGCCCTCAGTCGGTTGCAACATGCCCTCCTCTCGTCCTCTTGTTGGTTGACCTCTTCAACTTAATGTCGATGCCTTTACCATTTCGAACAGCCTTGTCCCTCGACTTTGAATTTACCTGGTCGACTAACCTCGACCTTCGACTTGTTGTTGATCTACCTCGAACCTAGACCTATTTTTGGTCCACCTCGACTTCAATCGTCAGTCGATCCAGCTCGACTAGAATTTCACTGCAAAGAATATAACAACCCAACATTCTCCCACTTTTTTTCTTCTTTGTGAAACCAGAAGATTCCTGAACTTTCGTTCACAGACCTAGGGTAGTAATTCCCATTTCCTCTCTGCACCAAGAGAAATTCACAGCACTCATAGACTTGATCAACGAGTCTGCTATGTTTTCCAACATGTCTACTTTATCCAGTAACACATTTTTACTTTCCACCATATCTCTTACAAAATGGTATAGTACATCAATATTCTTAGTCTTCAAATGATAAGCAAGGTTCTTTGGATGAAATATTACACTTTTATTGTCACAACTTATATTCATATCTCTCTGCTCAAACCCGATTCATGAACAAAAAATTTGCAGCCATACTACTTATTTTCTTCCATGAGTGGTTTCCATGTATTCAGCTTCTGTTGTTGACAAGGCTACGACCGCATGTCGCTTACTCATCCAGCTTATTGCTCCATCGAACATCTTGAAGACATATTTGTAAATAATTTTTTGTTGATCCATATCTCCAGCCCAGTTGGTGTCGACGCGGGCATGTACATTTAATTTATGACTGTCACCTCTAGGTTTTCCTTGGTATCATATAGCATGGTCCTTCGTTCCACACAAATACCTTAATAATCTCTTGACAACTATCGAGTGCTCCTTTCTAGGTGTCGACATGTACCTTCTCAACACTCCCACTACATGGGCAATTTCTGGTCGAGTGAAGACCATCGCATACATTAGAATACCAACAACACTTGTATAGGGAACACATGCCACGTCCTCTATTTTTTCCTGTTCCTTTGGAAACTATTCAACAATTAGCCTTGCTCCCATAGGAATTGGCACCTTCACCGGTTTTCAAGCCTGCATGTTGAAACATTTCAGAATTGTTTCAATATACATCATTTGATTCAACAAGTTCTTTCTAATCACTCGATATCTCTTAATCTCCATGCTTAGAATGAAGTTATTTGAAGTGAGATCCTTCATGTTCAACTTGGAGGATAGTTTCTTCTTCACCTCCTTTATTGTGTCTATGTTGTTTTCAATCAGCAACATGTCATTGACATACAAAGCTACATATATGAAATTCCCAGCTTCTTCCTTGGAATATATGCAGTGATCATATTTTCTTCTCAAAAATACCAAACTAAGGATGTATGTGTCAAACTTCTGGTACCACATTTTTGGCGATTGATTTAGACCATAAAGGGATCTTTTCATTTTTCACACCAGCTCTTCATTTCCCTTTACTACAAATCCTTCAGGTTGTTTCAAGTAGATTTCTTCTTCCAAGTCCCCATGTAGGAACATTGTCTTTACATCCATCTATTCCATTTACAGATCAAATGTTTTAGCCAAAGACATTAGTACTCTAATGGAAGTTAATTTTGCAACAGGGGAAAAAAATCACCAAAGACAACTCTCTTGACTTGGGAATATCCTTCTGATACCAGTCAATCTTTGAAGTTCTCGACTTGTCCTGCAGCATTCATCTTCTTCTTGAATACCCATTTTCTACCGACAGGATTTCTTCCAACTTGATTGATTCCCATGTATCATTCTTGTGCAAGGATTCCATCTCTCTGACCATGGTGTCCTTCTAGAGTTTACCCTATGTTGAGTCAACTGCCTCACAAACTAACTTGGCTCATCGTCAATGGTAGTTAACACGAATGTGGAATGGAAGTCATGCAGACTATACCTTTCGACTGGTTTTCTTACTCTTTCTGACCTCCTTACTACTAGAGTTTGTTGTTCCACCTCTTCCTCTAATTTAGTCAACTCATCTGAATCATCTTCTTTGTTCCTCAATTCAAATCACACCATCTCAGAATTATTCTCGATTTGAACAATTTCTTCAGTCTTAGACTTACCTTTGAATTATCTGAAGACCACATCTCGATTGTACAATATTTTCCCTGATGYAGGATCCAAGAGCTTATATCCTTTCATTCCTTCTTTGTATTCAATGAAAATACATTTTACTGCCTTCTTGTCCATCTTGCTCCTCTTTTCCTTGGGAACATGCACAAATACATCAYAGCCAAATACTTTGATTTGTGCGATCGAAGGATTCTTACCCAACCATAACTCATTTGGATTTGTGTTGACTAGYGCCAATGAAGGTGACATATTCACCAGATATCTTGCAGTGTCGACTGCCTCCGCCCAGAATTCTTGTGTGAGCCCAGCACCACTGAGCATGATCCTTTCCTTATCCATCAACATTATGTTCATTCTCTCGGAAACTCCATTTTTTGTGGGGTATATGGTGTGGTGTTTTTTCATTCCACGCCACTTCTTGCAGAACTGATCAAATTCTTTTCCACAGAATTCACCACTGTTGTCACTTCTCAACACCTTAATCTTCTTATCTTTCTGGTTTTCTACAAGATCTTTAAACTCTTTAAATTTATCGAAAACCTATGATTTATTCCTCAGGAAATATATCCATATCTTCCTGTAAAAATCATCTATGAAGGATACATAATACATGTATCCACCAAGTGAAGGCACTCTAACTAGGCCAAACACATCACTATGCACCAATTCTAGAATCCCATTTTCCCTTGTCTCTCCAAATGGGAACCTCACCCAACTTTGTTTTCCATATATGTAATGTTCACAAAAGTTAACTTCTAAACCAAATTCAGGAAAACCTTTGACCATACCTTTATTTTGCATATCTAAAAGTCATTTTTCTCCAATGTGCCCCATCCTCTCATGCCATAGAATGGTTGGGTCAATTTTATCATGTATTTTCAAGTTGGTTTGTACTGACTCAACGTGATTTGGGTCAATTTGAGTCAAAGTCGAGTCAACTTCAGGAGAAACGATGTTGTTGCATCCAGTAGAGTCAAAATTCCCTAACACCTTGTACAGGGTTTCAATCTGAACTCCTTTCATTAACACAATCGCACCTTTGACCATCTTGCATGAATACTTATGAAATAGAGTGTGCACTCCAGCATCACTCATCTTATTGATAGATATCATATTTCTTTCCAAACCCAAAATTTGTAGCACACCTGGAAGGGTTCTTTTCCTCCCATCCTTTAGTATCAATCAAACTCTTCCTTGTCCAACAACTTTGGTTGTCGAGTCATCCCCCAAGAACACATCACCTCCATCATATCGTTCATACTCGCATAATCATTCTCTATGTGGTGTCATATGATAATATGTTACTGATTCGATTAACCAAACACCTTGATCTGACTGTGTACTGGTCAACGCCAGGTACACATCACCTCCCTTATCTGGGATCATCTTTCTCTCACTCGACTGCTTCTCATAAGATCATGTATTGACTTCCATCTCCCTCTACTTATAGTCCTTTTTGTAATGCCCAGCTTTACAAAATTTCCAACAGTTTCTTTTCAATTGAACCAGGGATTTAGATATGCCCTTCGACTTAGAATTTCTACTGGATAATTTTCATTCATCTCTTTCAACCAGTCGACCTCTCACCACTAAAGCATCTTTGGTCGATCCTTCTATTTTCTTTCTTCTCATTTCTTCTGACAACAAGGAAGAAACAATGTCTTCTAGCACTATTGTAGTTGTATTACTCCCTATATCCACGACTAAGTTATCCCAGGAGTCTAGAACAGAACACAATAGGCTAATACACTTCTCCTCCTCAGTGATTTTAATATCCACAGACGATAATTGGCTTAAAATGGTATTAAATGCATTAAAATGCTCAGTCACTGAAAGTCCATCACTCATTCTCACAAGATACATTTTCTTTATGAGAAATAGCTTATTTACCAAATATTTCTACTGGTGTAATCTTCCCAACATGTCCCATGCATTCTTTTCCAAATATTCACATGATACATTCAGCAATACCGAATCTATAATACAAAGCCAAATCATACTTCTTTCTCTTCTTTTGAGTTTCTCCCATTCTTTCGTTGACATGCCTTTCAGTTGGGTACCTGGATAGACCATTGTCCATTGTTCTTGATATACAATAAGATCTTCCATTTAAAGATTCAAAAGCTCAAAATTTTGGCCATCGAAATTTTCACTCTCTATTCTTGAATTGCTCGTCATTCATTACCACGATATTTAACACAATTTATGACTTACACTTCTTATTGTGCCTAGGGTTTAGTTCTCATATTCAATATTGGTAAATCAAGATCTGATACACACGTTAAAGAATAACACAGTTCTGGTACAACTTGTCAAAGCTGAACTTTGCTCTGATTCCACTTGTCAGGTAATGAGATACACTTCCACACTAAACCTAGAAGAAGAGCAGAAGAATTTAATATAGAACATAAATGACAAAGAAATCACATTGTACACAGATATTTTACCTTGGAAACCCAAACCGAGAAAATCAGCATTCCTTGAGCGTTCTTCTCTCTTGTTGTCTTATTCAATCTAAATAAAAGGTTACATGTCTAACCTTGGTCCACACCTAAGACACAATCGACATCATTCCCTCTTTCTTACACAAGATCAACGATGTAGCCAATCTGGATTACATTTGCATGACCAACAACCTACATCTAAATATTTCTCTAAAGACTTGCTATTTTATTATTTATTGATTAGCCTTTACGGCCTTACAATACGCCTCTTTATAGGATTAAAAACAGGAAAAACCCTAAAGACTTGGCGCCGAAAAACAATTACAGATCCATGCAGATCATTTGCTACAAATCATGAAAATGTTAGGGTTTTGTTATAGTCGACTCCAAGTTGGATTACCAGTCGTCCTTCATTCGGTCTTCAGTCGGTCGCCACGTGCCCTCCTATTGACCTCTTGTTGGCTGACCTCTTCAAAATTTTTTCAATTCCTTTACATGTTGAACCACCTTGACCTTCGACTTCAACTTTACCCAGTTGAATAACCTCGACCTTCGACTTGTTGTCAATCTACCTCGACCCTCAACCTACTATCGATCCACCTCGACTTCAATCACCAGTCGATCCACCTCAAATTCAACCATCATTTGATCCACCTCGACTATAATTTCACTATAAACAATATTACAACCCAACATTATGCTCACATAATACCACTCTCATATGTTTTTCTCAGCTATGGAATAAGATACAATGCAAAAGAATGGAACCCCTTCTTCTCCTAGTGGGCCAGTATTTAACATAGCCTGATAGCCATCTATGGGTAGGTTTTTAACTTCCTCAAACCTCAATTGTGATAGCATTTTGGACCTTCTAGAATCTTCTTGAAATTACATAAATGGATAGCACCACATGCATTAGTAACGGGGGCTAACGTGGCATCCTCTCGTACCATGGTGGTCAACACGGCAGGTCAACTTGCAAGAGGCATAACTTTTGCATACGAACTCTGATTGATGCATGGTCTACACCATTGGAAAGGTATTGGAGTGAATAATAACTTCAATGGGGTGTGCATAAGTTATGGATAGTAAAACCCCAAAAAAAATCACTTAATGTTTGAAAATGGCTCCAGAAGGTTTCGGACCCCAATTTTCCAAACTAGGACCTGCCACTAAAATGGCCATGTAAGTTGAATCCTACAATTTTTTCCACTCTGAAAGGATCGATATAGATAAAAATATATATAATGATCCAATTCAGATCATCATGTTCCATACTTCATCCCATCGACTGAACAATCAAACTTTATCCATGTTTCGACTAGACCGTCGACCTCCGAGTCGACTAGTCCGTCATCCTTTGTTTCGACAGGTCCATCGACTAAATACCCTTTGACTTATGATTGACCTATTGAAATGAAGAGCACATTTCTTCATGGAGACCTATCTGAAGAAATTTTCATGAAACATCCACCTAGTTTTGTGACAGATTCAAATTTGTTTGTTGACTTAAGAAGTTTATTTATGGTTTGAAGTAGGCTCCATGAGCTTGGTATGTTAAGATCGACAGTTTTTTTCTTCGATTTGGTTTTTTTTGTATATGTAGATGAATTACTCATTACTAGAAATAATAATGATCTCATCCTTAGATTGAAGAAACAACTTGTTGACTCAAGCTTTGACATGATAGATCTTGGCAATCTATATTATTTTTTGGGTCTTCAAGTATTACCACTTTGTGATGGATTTTTCATTTCTTAGTATAAATATGTGATGGATATGTTGACATATTTTAGGATGGTTGATTGCAAGCCTTTCGCTACTCCTTTTCAATCTAGATCAAATCTTACCAAAACTTGTCAAACACCCACAGTCAATGCTACAGTCTATCAACAATTAGTCGACGGTCTTATTTATCTTAGTCATAGTCGAACTGACATTTCCTTGTTGTTAGTGTGGTTTCTCAGATTATGCATGACCCTAAAGAAAGTCACTGGAAAGAAGTCAAAATAATTTTTTTCTATATAAAGGGTACCACTCATTTTGGTATCAAGTATTGTCGAAGTTCATATTCGCTATTTGGATTCACTAACTTCGACTGGGCTGGTGAAGATGATGATCGAAAGTCCACTTCTGGCCATGTGTTTCATTATAGCACTGGACCATTGGTGTGGTTGTGCAAGAAACATAAGGTAGTCTCTTTATCGACAACGGAAGCACAATATCATGGCATCGTTCACGTAGGTATTGAAGCAGTATGGATTGGCCAATTTTTGGGATAACTTGGCCTTCTTGTTCATACCTCAACTACAATCTACGGTGATAACCAAAGTGTTATACAGGTTGCTAACAATCTTGTTGCTCACAGTAAGATGAAGAATGTTGAGCTCCATGCTCACTATTTGAGACAATTGGTTCATGATAACGTTGTCTCTCTTGAATATTGCAGAACGAAAGATCAGGTTGTTGATATCTTCGCCAAACATTTAGATGAAGCCATATTTATCAATATTCACACAATTCTTGGGCTTCAAGAAGATGCAATTATGGAGGGTTGTCATAATGACATAATTTCACCTCTTGAATCTCTAGAGCTATGTATTGATTAGGGGGGTGTTGCAACATCAAGCATTGATGGTTCATCGCACATATCTTGGGTTCAATCGATCGAGAGGTCGACCCACATATAGATACAGTTGGTCAGGGGATTGAAAAACACACTACACCAGTCGATCAAGTAGTTGATGTGCATGTCGGTCAGACAGTCGACCAGTATTCGAAGATATTCGGCCGGTGGATCGACCAACCCAGCAACAGAATACAAGTTAGACGTGTAGGTGATCAGGTCGGTCATCCTTATCGAGTTGACTTGAAAAAGTAGATTTGATGGAGTCAACTCTAACAGTTTACGATTACATGTGGATAATATATTCCAGATTCTATGGAAATCGGTTAGATATTGAGACTATAAAAGTAGAACCCTTGGGTCATTATCAATCATAGATATTGTGAAATAGATCATATGGATCAATATGTGCAACATGCAATCTAATGTTCTAATCATAGTGCACTCTGCTTAAGTGTTATAAAAGTGTCTTTAGACACCACCTTTATCTTCAAAACATTTTGTTCCTCTTCGATTATATGCAGTATTGTGTTCTTTGTTTCATGTAGTGTTCCACCCATTCCCCAACAAAACTTTTGCAAAGTTACTCTTTTTTTTTAAGCATAGTTTTGGAAAGTCAAATAAAATTGCAGATGTGTTAAGCTAGAGAATAATAATGCTAAATACTTTTTCAATTGAAGTTGTTGTCTTGGAATGCATGAAAGAGTTGTATGCAAAAGATGTTTATTTTGTATAGGCTTGGAAAATGTGCAAAGTGCCTTGGAGCATTGATAGGACATCGTATTTGGATTTCCATATTCAATAAGGTTTCTTAATCAAGAATAAAAGTTTGTGCATTCCACATATTTAAATGCGGATGAATCTTGTTAAAGACTTGCATAATGGAGGTTTGGGTGGTCATTTTGGCATTGATAA
This sequence comes from Picea glauca, assembly GCA_000966675.3. Lineage (NCBI taxonomy): Eukaryota > Viridiplantae > Streptophyta > Pinopsida > Pinales > Pinaceae > Picea > Picea glauca. Next base: position 184,486 of record JZKD02S0233685.1, read on the forward strand.
AACCACAGTGTTGGTGAAGGAAAGATACTTTTGGCTTAGCATCAACAAGGATGTTAAAAAAATTGTTGCGTTGTAGAATTTTCCAACTAGCAAAAGGAATGAGTCAAAACATAGAGTTATATACACCACTACCGATACCTGAGAAACCATGGGAAGATATAAGTATGGACTTCATTTTGGGACTGCCTAGAATGCAAAGCGGTCATGATTTTGTGATGGTTGTAGTAGATGGGTTTTCGAAGATGGCACATTTCATACCATGCAAGAAGACCAATGATGCTACTAAAGTGGATTATTAATTATTCAAAGATATTGTGTGGTTACATGGACTATTAAGAATTATCACTTCTAATAGGGATACAAGATTTCTTAGACATTTTTGGAGGACACTTTGGAAGAATATGGGTTCCAAGTTGTTGTACGGTTTTGCATATCATCCACAAACGGATGGACAGACAGAGGTGGCTAACCAGAGTCTTGGGAATTTGTTGAGGAGTCTGAGTGAAGAGAATCCGGGACAATGGGATTTGGTCTTGGACCATGTTGAATTTGCTTACAAGGATTCCATTAATAGACATGTGGGAAAGAGTCCATTTCAAATTGTTTAAGGAAGATCACTGAAAGGAGTTGTTGATTTGATTAAGTTACCAAATCTGGAGGAAAAAAGGAGTGTTGATGCAAGTGAGTTTGTAGAAGGGTAAAATCATGAAGATGGGTAACACTTTTGTGAGAATTGGGTCTCCAAAATTCCTAGTGGCATTTTTTCGACCGAAAAAATGTTGCTAGGAATTTTTTTGGCCGAAAATTTGCACATCAAATTGAACGATGCCTTGACGGCGCCCTCGAAATTTGTGTACAATATTTTTCGGATGAGTTTTTTTCCTGTGGTAAGCATATTTCGGCTAAAAGGCTTATTTTTAATGGATTCCGTTAAAAACTAGGTTTCAGCCGAAAACCTGAAAATGGGTATGTTTGCAGGAAACTGCAAATTCTCTCCAGCTTACTTGATCTTTGGAGGTAGCGGACTCCTACAAATACTCAAAATTTAGTTTTTTAATTGATACCAACATTTTTAAAATTGAATCTACTTTCCTTGGATATAATTCGTTTTCATTTTCATTGTTTTTATCTAATTTTATTTAATTTTATAAAAAAATCACTGCATAATATTTTTAGGTGAGATTATGATTCAGTGAAATGAAAAATCCATATCTCTAAAAATACACGGTGGAAAATTATGGAAAATTTATATTCATAATTCTTAAATTGTTCTCTTCAAAAGGGTATTTTTAGATTTTACTTTTAAGTAAAAATTAAGATAGATACATGGTGGGGGGAAACATGTGTTTAAAATATGTAACTTTTTTAGATTGTTCAACTTCAAAAAATTCTAGAAATTAGACTATTCATTCGTTAGATTCAAAACTATATTCATCATAAAATGGAGTCTCTGTAGATTGTTGCAATATATTTCATTTGTCAAAAACAAAAGTTTAATAATGGATACATTGTTGGGGGGGGGGATAACTCATTATCTTTCCCTTCATTTTTAAGGAACATATTGTTAAACAATTTCCAAACTGAAATATCAAATCTCAATAAAAAAAAATATGAAAATTAGTCAGTAGAAAGCTAACAAATTCCTCACAAGTTTTGATTTTACAGTAAAGTAAAATTCTAAATAAAAAAAAATACTTTTTTTTACCGAAAGTTGAAGAACATGTTAAAAGAAAAAAAAAATGTCATAAAACAAGCAAAAGTGTTACCCATTGTTGGTTTAAACTTGCTCTTCTTTTCTT
>JZKD02S0233685.1:205195-233907 GCA_000966675.3 Picea glauca
TTCCCCCGCCCCCTCTCCCTCGCAGCCCTTAATGCAACAACTAGCCTTCTCACAAGCAAAGTTTTAGCAAAGCAAAGGATAGCATCAACATGTATAGAGATTTCTACTTTCTATTGTTTCTTGTTTCTTTGGTGTAGATAAATGTTAAAGAGAAAAACATTATTTTTCTATCTACCTGTCTCAGCATTATCATGGTTTCTCTCTACCCTTTGCATATAAGAACCTACATCAATTATATGTGTGTGTAGTTCATGTGTCGTTAGCCCAAGCCTTCCCACAGCTCCCTATTGTATCCTATATCCTACATCCAACACATCGTCATTGTATCCTGCATCCAACACATCACTAACAATAGTGTTGTGAATTTACATACGTCATGAATTAAGTGCTCTAAGAAACAATAAATGTAAAAGAGTTGCATTTTCCATATCTTTGCAATTTCCATATAGCCTTTTATAATTGGGCATTTACTCAAGAGGAAAATATCTTTGCATTTATTGCATGCAATATTATGGTTTGTGTATCATAGTCCCGTAACAATTGTGCACAATAATCATCTTACTCTTATTTTTATGTGTTCTATGGGTGGTCAGAGTTAGGTGATCATGAGTAACTTATGACTTATAGTTGGGCATTTACTTGGTGGGGTAAAGTGTCTTTGCATTTGTTGCATGTACTATCATGGTTTTTTGTCCATTCAGTGCTATAACAATTGTGTACAATAATCATGTTATTCTTCTTTTATATGTAGGGAGATGAGAGTTAGGTGATAATAAGTAACTTAACGATTTAGAGTTGGGTATTTACCTACACGAAAGGTGTATGTGTTTGTTGCAAGCACTATCATAGTTTTTTTATCATTCAATGCCATAACAAGTGTGTAAAATAATCATATCATCATTTTTATATGTTATGGATGGTCAGAGTTAGGTGATAAATTAATAACATGTTGTTTGGTGTTTATAAAAGCATTATGTGCAAGTATTTGGATAAGTCAAGTCAAATAATCAGTACTTTTTTATACTTTTGTGGTTCCTTTACCATATTTATCTCCAATATAGATTTTCTTACTCAGTTCTCTAATGTTAAAGTGTTCACAACAATTATATTATCCTTCTTTTGTATGTTGTGGGTGGTCTCCAGCACATTGTTGACAATGAAGATACAAATTTCCATACATCAGGAATCGAGCACTATAAGAAACAATGAATGTAAAAGAGCTGCATTTTCCATGTCTCCAACACATTGCTGACAATTGTAATACAAATTTCCATACATCGGGAATTGAGCACTGTAAGAAACAATGAATGTAAAAGAGCTGCATTTTCCATGTCTTTGCAATTTCCATACACCGTTTCTAGTTGGGCATTTACTCAAGGGGAAAATGTTTTAAATTTATTACATGGACTATCATGGTTTTCTTTTTTATAACAGGTTACAATGTATGGTTGGGCATTTACTTGGGGGCAAAGTTTCTTTGCATCTATTGCATGTGCCATCATGGTTTTCTTTTCATTCAATGTTATAAAGGTGTGTACAATAATCATGTTATTCAGTGTTATAACAAGTTTCTACCATAATCATGTTATTCTTATTTTCACGTGTTATATGAATAGTGAGAGTTAGATGATAATAACTTAACAATTTATAATTGGGCATTTACTTAGGGGTAAAGTATCTTTACATTTGTCATTTGTTACAAGCACTATCATTGGTTTTTTATCATTAAGTACCATGACAAGTGTGAAATAATCATGCCATCCTTTTTATATGTTATAAATGGCAAGAGTCAAGATAATTAATAACATCATGTTGTTTGGTGTTTATAAAAATATTATGTGCCCATTCCTTACCGCAACTGTGCCTATGAATGGTGGCTCCGCCCATACCGCATACATGCCATTCCTTAAAGTTTCATTCCTTCAATCTTTGCAGGATCAGTATGAACACCCTCTGCAGAAATCATGTCCAAGGTATTTCAAGGAAGTCTTGACAAAGTCACACTTGTCCAAACATAAACATATCTAGCAAGAGCTATAAAAGCCCTTGCCTTGGTTCATTGACCGACCAAATGTCGTCCGTGTCCCAACCGCCCTTGCTGGTATGGTTGGAGACGGGTAACGCCACCTTTTCACTAGCGAATTTCCCACCAGTTAAGAGATCCCTCTAAGCTCTCTGAACCTGAGTCGGTAAGGTCTATGCTTGACGGGCTTGGCATATGGTTTCAGGTCAATTTTCATTTCACCGAGTGTTCCTTTGATCCCTTTTAGTTGAGACATGATGTAGTCCCCAATGTGATATAGTTGTGATTCAGTAAGTTCTCCAGAGTTGTTCAATTAACTCCGCATTCAGTCCACCATTGTCAGCCAATCAGGTTCATGAAGTATCAATTGTCGACCCCATACGCCACCATAATACTTGAAGTGAGGGCTCTTCAAAATCTAAGTATTTGAATAAGTGAAATCAAATAATCAATACATTTTTATACTTTTGTAGCTCTCTTTGCATATTTATCTCCATTATAAACTCTCGTATTCATTGCTCTAGCCTTAAAGTGTGCACAATAATCATGTCATAGTTTTTTTTGTATGTTGTGTGGGTGGTCAGAGTTAAGTGATGAACAGTAACTTGATGTTGCTTGGTGTTCATGAAGTCATCATGTGCAAGAATTTGGACTAGTCAAATAAAAGAGTCTGATAATTGGTATTTTCTGATCACTTTTGTACCTATTTTACCATATTTATCTCAAGTACTAACATAAGCACACAAATAACACATGTCCACATAAGACTTTAAGAATACATTTCAGTCTATTTGGAACTAGATTAAAGCAATTAAATATATTTCTAACAAAATTGTTGTTTGAAACATACAAGTATATCATAGCCTTTTCAATAAAAATGGTTCACATGAAATCAATGCAAATAAAAAACGAGATTACTAACAAAATTGTGGGCATCTCAAAACATGATCTTTAATTGAATGTCAAAAAGAATACTTCATCAAATGGACACTCTTGCAGTGGTCAATAACCAGATGTCAGTTGGCTGTTGTTTAATGATTACCCAAGTTAATCAACATGAGCAACATATCATCTACTTAACTAATAGTTGCATATCAAGCATAAATCAACGATATCAAACATGTTATGGATGGGAGACAACTAGCCAGGACATTTTCTTTCCATATAATTACATATCCAGCATAAATCAATAATATCAAACATGTTATAGATGGGATTGGTCATGCATATTATCGTCCATACGGTTGATAAGCATTGGACAGATTCCATGGCCTCTAATCCATCCTCAAATATAATGCAGAATAATTTTAGATTTTTCCTGTCAAATGGTCCTGCACGTCATTTCAAATAAATTTACTAACCCTCAAAATTACTCCTTTTAAATCACAAAATCTCAAAATAACTCCTTTTAAATCACAAAATCATAGACGTTTTATATTTTATAAAAATTGTTTTATATTTATTTACCTCGAATGTAAAACATTTTGTAAATTCCAAAAATATCATAGTTTATTCGTTTTATATTTTATAAAAATTGTTTTATATTTATTTGCCTCCAATGTAAAACATTTTGTAAATTCCAAAAATATCATAGTTTATTGTTGATGTATAATAAACATCTAAATGAGATTCGGTGGAAAAAATGAATCCATAGACAATCATCACTATCCCCAAAATGAACTATAAAGCTTCCCATAATTTAATAATCGGAAAAAATGAATTCATAGACAATCATCACTATCCCCAAAATGAACTATAAAGCTTCCCATAATTTAATAATCGGAAAAAATGAATTCATAGACAATCATCACTATACCCAAAATGAACTATACAGCTTCCCATAATTTAATAATCAAAATGAGATTCGGTGGCAAAAAATGAAGTCAGACAATCATCACCATCCCAAAATGAACTACAAAGCTTTCCATAATGTAGATTTAAGGACTCCATATATGTGTGTGAGAAAGAGAATTAATCAAAATTGTTCATTTCATATAAAGAAAACACACATAACATGCAGTGTTAATCATGGTTTTAAATTGTGAAGACAAATAAGGAAGGATAAAGGCTCAAATTGCATGAAACATAATACTCTAAAAGCTTCATATACTTCAAAAAATTAAGTGGCAAAACTCAACTCAGAGACAATCATTACCATCCCCACTAAACTCTAAAGCTTGCCATAATTTAGACTACGGACTCTGAAATAATTAACTAAAAATAGAATACCCAGAAATTTGGTCATTTCCTAAGGAAAGGAAATGACAAAATTCAAACTCACATAACATAGAGTGTTGCCAATGGTGTCCTCCCACGCTATCATGTTTGATGCTGTGTGCACTGTGAACACCCAGACTTGCCAGCAAACTGATTACATTTGCTTTCATCTACTGTGACAATGGCCCATTAACAAACCATAATAACAGCACTAACAAATTTTCACGGGCAATGCGGAACATGAAACAAAAGCAAGTTCTAAGACAGAATTTTTTAAGATATAAGAAGACTAATATTGTGTACCTTTTTAATCATGTTTTAACAATCATAAAAATTCCTTGAACACTTGTTTCTACAAACAAATAAATATCCTTCAACACCATCCCATTTGGGATATACTTTATCTTTGTAAAATCTTTGCATGCATCTTAACTAATTGAAAGCACTTCCGCGTCCAATTAGAAACCACGCTAAGAATATTCACAGATAGGACTAACAATAGGATATTGTTTGGACAAAGAGGTTCCCATAATACTTCTATACAAAATTAATATGCGACTTATTAACAAACAGATTACAAGCTATCAAGTCAGTTTTGCCAAGTTTGCTGCTTAAAATAGTAACTATACATAAACACTTACCTGTAGCAATTTGGTTACAAGATTTTTCAATTTACCGAGCAAACCTACTCACATACGGTTCCAGAGTTTTAACGAGAGATGTGAACATCTGAAGGGAATATCATAATCACAACCCTTCCTTTTTCTCAATTTACCCTCTCCTGAAGAGGAAAGCAAAACTTTAATTAAGAGACCTCGCACACAAAAACAAATATCATACACGATGATATGGACCTGCACTTGCCAAGTTCTATACATTGATAACAGCGACTATCATGTACCTTTTCCAGCATAGTTCAAGCATGCCTGCCCACTGAACATGCCCATTTCTTGATCTTTTCAATGTGGCTGAAGGAGATCCCAGATGATAGGATGAATTGATTCAATGCCACAACTTTAAGTACAATATTGTTGGGCAGTTCTAAAAGAATAGTAGTTACTATTATCCAGTTGTCCTAAAAGAATATGCCTACTTCCACAACTGCTCGTGTGCTGAGAAAACCATGCGGTATTTATTGATTCAGGGCAGAATGGCATGAAGCATTAAAGGATCTAGTAGTCTAAGAAATGATAGTTTGGCACTGATTAATGCGAGAGCATCAACTATTGATAGCTAAGCCATGGTTACACTAAAAAAAATGAAATACATACCCCAGGCTCATAAACAGAAAGCAAGACTTGAAGTAGAAAGATGGAATGCTCTATGAGCTACAGGTAAGCATGCCCATATGTCAACCTACATGACATATAATAGTCTTGGTGTCCATTGCAGCATGAAGACAGCCAAAATGTATTAATGATTTTCAGAGGGATCTGGCAATGGACCAAATGATTTTACAACTTTTAATTTCAATGATAGGAACAGGTGCAGTCAATTTGGGCGTAACAATCACAACAAAGACTGTAAACGCACAAGGATTTTCATGAGAACAGCCATCTTGGCCACTGATACAGCCAGAACTCCACTTACTGATAAATACTCTGTCACTTCCACGAATCTCTCCATCTAAAACGAAGAACTAGCAGGATGGTTAGCAGAACCAGAAGACACTTCTGATTCTACAGCAGGCCCACCTTGACTGCCCATAAGTCCTTGCAATTGACCTGTAGAACCATACTGAGGAAAGTTCTGATGCACCTGAGACTGTCCCATTAATGGCTGATTATTCATAGCAGATGGGGGATGCTGAAATGACTGAAATTGTTGATTCAAACGATGTGAATGTTGGGTTGGAGAGAAAAACGATCGATTCAATGGCAATTGTTGTGCAGTTGCAGACATGTTGAAGGCATTTGTATTGTTTGATGAAAGTTGGCCAGTAGCAATCTTCATCCTTTGTACTTTTTCTCTCAAAGTTTCATTCAAAGCTGCATAGCAAACAAACATGTTCCATGATTCATCATGATAGAAATAAAGCAAGACAGATTGATGAATACAAAACTGTCTATCATGTGGACATGCATCCTGTTCATAAACTCAAATGTAAACAAAATCTGGACATAGAATCATTGAACAGAAAACCGTCCACAATTTGATAAACAAACTTTTCTTCACAAAAGGTACAGATCGCATAAGATCAGCATTATTTGCTTGTCACTTCCAAATAACAGGGATCCACCTGTCACCTGAAAGGACACTGGTACTGGGGTTTCTGGAACGGTGTGGATTTCATAAATAGCACTTTCAACATTTCAAGAGACAAAGAAAAGGTGCACACCAAGAAACATATAAAGGTATTTTTATTATAATGATAAAACTATTATGTATTATTCATTAAAATAAAAACAAAGGAAAATCAGATTTAGGTCACTAATAATACCTTAATTTATTACTATTGTGTTAAAAGTGCATCATCATCATCATCATCATTAATGTCTTACTAATTCATATCATTAGTGTTCCAATTTCCAAGAGGGGTGGAATATAATGAACTTTGATTGTGCTGCTAATGGCAACCCCAGAAATGCAGGATCAGCAGGGATAGCCCAAGACAGCCAAAGGAACTTCTAGCTATTTCTACCAATGTTTTAAAGTTGGAATCAGACTCGGAATTGGCAAAGGATCAGACTGGATTTGGATCAGAATCGACCGATGACTCCGTTTATGAATTGGTTTACTAAAAAATACAAATATGAAAATTTTAATGAAAAAAATATATATTCACGCACATCAATGTAAATCCAAAGATTCCAAACCATTAGAAACAAAAAATGCGAATTCTACTCATGTATACATGTAAGGGTATGCTGGATTTCACATTTGAAGTGGATTTCTTTAAATTGATTCTACTGAATGAGGAGCTTAAGATCAAAACATTCTCCTTTGTATTCAAAATTAACTCAGGGTTTCAGGGCATACAAATTACAAACCATGACATGTAATAATTGTGCACCGGTAAGCTTCAAACTCAACATTCCTTTGTAAATCCCTTACACAATAGAGCAGATTCATGTGTACTTCATAATTCATACAACTAATGTAATTTAGACCCAACAATGTCTCTTGGGATTGGACTTTCGTTATTTGAAACTTCACCATATGACTATTACATATTGCGCTTGTCTTTACAGCGAAGAGGAAGCAAAGCCCACGCTCAGACTGGTTCAGAATGGTACCGGCCAGTTCAGACCAGTTCATACCAAACCGGCCAGTTCCTACACTGAACCAACTAGTTCGGTATGGAACCAACCTCTGAACCAGTTTAATAGCCAGGTTCACTGTGTTTGGATGACAACAGAGAAGATGACAAGGCAGAATCAATAGATTGGCTGGCCTCTTAGACCTCTCAACAGTGTTCAGCAATGGTTAGAAAATTAATCCTTTTCATCAGTGTTACACAGGGCCGTGCTCCCCCAGGTGGGGGATGTGTCTCCCATGCTTTCTACAATTCCAGGAAGCGAAAACTCAGTGGGGGACGTTTCCCCACATCCCCCATTTGGGGAAACTCAGGGAGGGGTTCCCTTTTGTGTGGGACTCCTAGGTATCCCCCCACAATTTTTGCACAATTTGTTCATGCTTTCATTGTTCATGTTTTTGTAACTTGTCATTGTTTCTCATATGTTTAAATTTTATTTTATTTTATTCTGGACAGGGTCCCCTATGTCGGAGACCATGGTGTTTTAACTTTTCTGTAATGTTTCCTAAAATGTGGGGGGGGTCTCAACACATCCCCCCAGACAAAGTTTCTTGTTTCCAGGTACCCCCGACCCAGAAACTCAGTGGAAGATTGCTTTTAATTTGTAAATATGTTTCATCATGAAATAAGCCAATCTTTAGACTCTACTGGATTAAAGAACTTTGGAGATGGGAAATTAATCCACGGCTATCACTTTGGCAATAAATTACTATGCCAACCTTTCAAAGGTGGCAAAGGCCACCACAGATTATCAACATTAAGGGACAGGATCTGACCGAAAGAACCCTGGAATGACAACCATCTCAAAATAATGATAGGTACAGATGGGCCAAAAATGAAAAACTGCTCTTGTTATCAGAAAGTAAACAAAGGGAAATCAGAAATTTGGCAAGAAGAAGGAATAAGCATGAAGCTCATGTTAAGGCAATGGAGATCCAACCCTCGGGATTGTTAAACAAAGTTAGTTGTGAAGTTCCCTGTATCATAATCATGGATGGAACAGGAGGATAAAGCTCAAGAAGAGACCTGAGACCAGAAAGAGGGAAGCACAGAAAGGAGGACTCGGTGCAAAGAACCCCTAAACCCCCCACTTTGGAAGAGAATGACGACAAGGATTTACAGGACAAGCTGAAGCAACAATGCCAGGAGAGAATTAGTACAGAAAGGTAGTTGAGATACAACATATAATTAGCGGACAAGCCAAAGGATCAATGCCAAAAGGATAAAATTGGTTCTAGTGTAAAAGGGTGGTTGAGGAAGGGAATGCACTGGACCAGGAAGCCTAGGCCTCCAGAATCCAGTCCACTCCAGACCTCAGAAACTTTTCATTATTGCAGCTCAAATGAAGAAATACATTCATCAAGCCTTAGTGGGCCTAGGGATATGGTTGATTTACATGAGATTATTCTAAAGAAAAACCATAAGAATACTCTAAGCGAGTTGCAGGAAGGTATGGTAGTAATAGAGGCAAGGTTGATCAGGATCATGAGCGATGCTTTTTACAAGGGGGGCAGTTCACAAGAATGGAGTTGCTATTACCGAAGTTGATGGCATGTGGATAAGGCAGATTGAAATCCTACTGGAGGACCAAATGCCTGTACCAGTAATTATCCAGGAGAAATCAGCAAAATGAAATAGCTGAGGTGAAGATGGTACAACACCCCAATGGTTAGATATTTGATCAGTTCTCCTTCTGTTATAGTTAGTAAAAGTTCTGTTATAGTTAGTAAAAGAACAGTTCAATGTGCATTTTGGGCAATCTATTGTTAATGAATATTCTGAATGATATTTGAGCCAATGCCGCCATCAGAAATAGTTGTAGATAGAGATTAATTATCAGTTGGATGAAAAAACAGTTCTCTAGATTTTGTTCTTCTCTAAACAATGGACCTTAAAGGGGAAAATGTTTGTCTAGACTCTAAACCTTTATCCCATTTTGCAATCTTCCTAAGCAACTTTCAATCAGTATAAAATCTTACAGTATCATAGCATAGAATAGCTTAAAGCAGGATAATCTCCAACCTAGTGAGAAGATTGTCTCTTAATAGTTGATACAGATCCAAAATCATGCAGATATAAAAGAAGGGAACCAAACATCTTTCATCTTTGAATTAAAAATATTCCCCTATACACTTAGGGTAACATGTTTTTCCTAAAGATCATGTTTCCAAGATGGAAAGCTAAAAGCTTTTTGGATTTGTAGAAGGTCCTATCTAAAGATAGATACTTGCCTTGAACAAAATAACCTAACTACTGGAGTACATATTAGATGCCTTGTATGAACATTTAGTTTGACTTTGAGCATATCAAAGTTTCAAACTTCAGAATAGCTGCAAATAAATATTTTACTTCCAACTTTGTAATCACTGACTTAGTTTGTAGTATGTACCCTGAGGGGAGCCAAAGTACAAGAATTCGTGTTGCAGATATCACTACAAGCCATTAGGCCCAGGGCACAGTTTTCCAGAGCTCCTGAAAAAAGATGAGAAAGGAAGGTGGCCATGTTGTTGGCCCTGTACCTTGGGGACAGTTTTACTCTGGGGTGAAGACCCCACGCAAAGACTTTATTAGCTTATTCTCTGCATTGATGATCATCTACGCATGTAAAACAATTATCTTCACATAGTGAAACCAGGATAACTTATTTTTAGCACTAGAAGACCAATCACTTCCCAAAGGCTTAAAAGCACACTCGCTGTTTTCCAGTTCTTTTAAATACACCGGAATCCTAAGAAGAAAAAGTATTTAATTTTTACCTATGAGATGGTGCATCAGAGAAAACAAGGAATGGCTGATAATGATGTCCCACATGTGGATCTTTAATCCCAATACTTGTACAAGGAAGCATTTTATGACCTTTGTTTACATGGACGAATTTTTGCCAGAAGGAAACCCAGAAACTTAAAAGACTAGATATAGATATGTGTGTAAACTAGAGTTTCTTTGCCTTTGACTACCTGGGCTCCCACTCAATGCAAGCAGTGGAAGACACAACTCCATCTGATCACCAACCCAATGACTTTGCAATTGCATGGGAAGTGGACTTCCATCTCTCACCAAAGCAGCCTACAAGTTCGATGTCTCTCATTTGAAGAACCCAAGGTCTCTCAAAAGCATTAGGCAAATAATGAATTTAATCCCAAAGCCCAGAATAAGATTGGGTTGAATTGACTGGTAGAATGATACCATTTCCAAAATAGCCTCTTCCTTCGTGTATATGGCAAGCAGCTTCTACCATAGAAAGTGAGCTGAATAAACAGTGGTTGAAGAAATGACTGTACATCTGGTTAACAAGCCATTAGAGGCACAACCTTCCAATAAGTAATTGCCAGCCAGGACTACAAAACTGGCAAGCAGTGAAAATTGTTGAGGTGCACAAAGCAAAGGGAGCCCAAATTTGAGCCATCTACAGTTGCTAAAAGTCAAGGACATATCATCCAAGCAATTCTCTTCAGCCATGGCTACCAAGCATAACCCTAAGTGAATAACTGTTATTCAAGCTACCAGAAATATCACTGGAAAGCCAAAAATGGCTCATCAGTATGCTGACCATTATAACATCGTCTACCAAGCCTATGAGAACATGATGACTACTGAGAATAAGAAAGCAATGCAGATGCCCCAGACTATACAATGGCAAGGAAGGCAATGAAAGGCAGAATAAATGAAAATCTTCTGCTAAGTGAGAATGGCCAGCAGCTAGTAAGTAGGCATTGTCAGTGACTCATTTCTTGCAGTGGCAGAAGAGGAAACTGTAAAAGAAGCTGCAAATTGAATAGAAACATACAAGAAACCTTCAAGCAAAAGTAACTAGAAAAAGACACAGTCTTACAGGTAAAGCCAGCTATAATGTAGTTTGTCTTGATTGGCCAAAAACTGAATGGAATTGATTCAGCCAGGATAGACAATCAACTTATTCAGCAATTTATTTATTTTTGGCGGGCCAATGTTGATCACAAAAAGGCCTCCACCATGTGCAAAGGGAGGTTTGATGCATTCCCAAGGACTTTGGGGATATTGGTGTCTTTGAAAGTTTGATGTTAAGCTTCAGAGAGCAACACTACACCCAATGAGTTTATCAGAGCAACTTGATTTCCTTTATATCAAAAGTTGAGCCACATAGTGAGCTGTGTGGGAAAATGTGGGAACGGATTAGAATTTCATGACTTGCTAGTCACCCCAACACTCATCAAAATTCAAGGGTTCTTCGTGCTTCAAATTATTCAAAAGGCCTGGGAGGATTGTAAACTATTTCTCAAATGGAATGGGCAGTAAATCCACTCTGCCATTTCTTTTAGCAACCAATCTTTATGTTGGACACCATGCTAGCATGGAGTGTTCAAATCCTTGGGAGATATACCATCATCTAATGATATAAGACTTTTATAAGAAGGGCATTAGATCCATAAATGACCTATATGGAAACCCCAAGGAGGGTTAACATTAAACAATTTGTTAAGCTCTCTAACTGTAATAGGCTGGTCATTAAAGAAAAATCCAGGAGATATTCCAGACAGTCTTCACTTTAAGATGGACATAATTTCCACAAGCAATTGGTAAATGGACTAGGTATGGAACTACCTCTTTCACCATAATTATTAATAGCCCTCTATGATTATAGTTGGATTATCAGAGAAGCTACCATAGAAAATAAGCTCAACAAATCCTTGAGCTTAAAATCAAAGTTCTCAGCCTAGAATGTCTCTTGAACTGCACTTTGATTTTAAGGTCAATAATTGTCAAAGCATAGAATGTCTCTTGAATGCAAACTAATTGTGTCACTAACATTAGTTGGGACTCAAGTGTGTTTTTTTGTAAGTCTCAAAAAGTTGAGCAAACCCAAGTCCAAAGATGTTTCCTTCAAGCAATAATGGATGTGTTTGACATGCATGCATTACCATGTAATTGGAAACTTGCTTCAAGGGATGTTTATATAATCTATAATGTTTCTTTGTCTTTCATCAACTCTTAAAATGACTCGTTTATCCTCTTAACCTATAACCATAAGTCCAAGTAATGAAGCAACTGTTTGTTGCAATTTATCATGTTACTTTCTTAAGGGCAAATCCTTGAGGCAGTACAAGAATATTGGCAATATACACTAAAAACTTTGTAATTAATCATACCATCCCGAAGTTGTGCTTGTTGCTCCATAGACTGCAGTCGCAGCTTCAGTTCATTGTTCTCGTTGGTTAGCCCTGTTGTATCTCTCTGCACAAAACATTTTGAGAAATAAATATCCATTCTTCCCATGATATGCACATCAGAATTCTGTGAAACAGATAAAAATGCATCCACACTGCACAGTCTATGCAAGTAGTCTTTCAGTCTTATTCTAGCACAATTACAAGTTTAGATCAAATGTGTTCAGATATAACTAACAGCTAACATAAAGGATATCAAGTTTTTTTCAAAGGAAAACATCGTTGGGAAACCCAAGGGATGTTTCCCCACATTTTTAGATGGCATCCCTTATAAACCTGTTGGTGTAGACTACTGCACCACACTCAGGGGAACTCGAACCAGGCACCTGCTAGAGCCTGGCATGGAACTAGCCACATGCCCAGCAACATTGGCAACAACAGGTTGAGCTAAACCCTGGGCTATAAACAATATCAAGTTATCATAAGCATACAGAGCAATAGGGAAATGAGCTCCCAATATTCTGGACTAATACCAATCATGTATTTGATTTTGAATTTATCGAGACAGAAACTTATAGGCGTAAGGCATCAAGTCAACTTGTCTATATCAATCTTAAATAGGGACAGATCACACAGCAACAAGTAACTTAATGTTGTTTTTAACTAGAAATTCTGGATTCAGAGCATATTTCCCAGCTTCTGATGGTTTGCACAAGCTTATGCCACAATCAAATAAACCCAATAGCAATTCCTAAGACTACCACATTTTAGTCCTGTTTTTATTGGCAATACAATCAGGAGCATGATAATCAGACTAGCCTGGCATTAGTGAAATTAGAAGAAACCCAAATCAATGCAAGACTGAAACATATCAATCAGGAAACAGAAAGCTACATTGTTTATGCTATCAAGCAATGCAACTAGAAATAAGTAGTAACTGCACCACAAAATAGTAATGGTTCCAAGCACTAGACAGTTATAATTAACAGTAGTATCACAAAGTAGTAGGACTCATGGTTCTGTAGAAATGGTACACTAGAGGTAACATGTATAGTTTTAACTGTTATCTATACGAATGATCAATATACAAGTAATCTGCATAAAACCCTCTCTATTGTTCTTGTATGTAACCTTCTCTGAGCCCTTTACACAGAATTCAGACATGTAACTAGCACATTTTACTCCCAAGCTCATGAAGAAGCTTACTTAAAAAACTCAAAGACATCAGTTAGATTTCTGAAATAGAAGTTTTGTTACAAACGAAAAGCTTTTGATATTAAAATGTATCAGTATCCCTTAAAATCTACACTCAAATGGTTTGTGGCTTATACAGAAGGCAAGAGACCAAAACATTCTTTCACTGAATGGGGAGAGGGGTATACAACAATAACAAACATGAGACTGAAAGTGAAAACAGTTTAGGTAACTAACCCCTTTCTGTTTTGATTTGACTCAAAAGTATGCTCAAATTACATCTCACTTGTTTAGAGATGTATATTTCTTATCCGCATTAGTTCATGAATTACTAGTTCATGAAAACAGAAAAGAAAGAGAGAATGCAGTAAACTCAATAAATTTAAGGACTTCTTACGGACCAAAAAAATGAGAAGCCATGCAGAAGGCAAAACCATTATCCAATGCATGGGAACCATGTTGAAATGCAGAGGGCTTTTCACCACGTAGGATATGAGAGGAGCTTCAATCAGGTAGGGTAGCATCAATCAAATAAGGAGAAATCATGTTTGTATCAAGACATGTTGGAGTAAAACTGCTACCAAAAACTTGTGAAAATAAACTCTAGTCAGTCGCCCAAGCCAGAGGACATTAACAATGCCAAGAATCATATCAAAATAAAAAGAACAAAATCTAATCAACCACGTGAAGCTAGAGATCATTTATTGTGGACAACTATATGAGGGAAAATCATACTACTTCACATGTCTTGAAGAGTCTATTAACGATGCTAAAAGGCAATTAGGTTGCAAGCTATGAAAGTTATATGGAAAAATGATAAAAATGACAAACTACACGTTCCCACCTGTAACATTGTAAGCTGAGCTGAAAGAGTAGTTGCTTCCGTCTGCAGTGTTTGAACTCTTCTTTCTAACTCTGATATATAACGCATCTTTCTCTCTTTTGATCGTACAGCTGATTGTCGATTCGCCAATATCCTGCATCGAAAATTATATCCAAAACCTTTAGATAAAGTTCAATTGCTTCACACCAAGTAACCCAACATTTCAGAGCGGTACCTTGATGACTACAATAACATGTCCCATTGGGAAACAACAAATGAACTGAAGAAAGAAATATCCATCTACTCTTGGCAGGCCTCACTGAATTGAGATCCTTTGATAGGTTTCAAGGTGAGTTTCATGTTATGGAATCAGTGGAGTTTATTTTCACACAAATGGAAAGAAGAAAGAAATATTCATCTACTATCGGCATGCCTCACTGAAATGAAATCCACTGATAGGTTTCAAGGCGAGTTCCATGCTATGCAATCAGTGGAGTTTATTTTCACACAAATGGAGTGAAGAAAGAAATATATGTCTACTATCGGCAGGCCTCACTGAACTGAAATCCACTGATAGGTTTCAAAGTGAGTTCCATTGTCCTATGCAATCAGTGGAGTTTAATTTCACACTGTCGGCTACAGGATTCCAACTAAAAACCGGGGACTTGGAGAGTGTTAAAAGCATACCTCTTGGCTCGTTTAGGATCAATAAGTGCAAGTTCTTGGAGCTTTTTTGCTGCCATCGCCTTCTTGGTCTCTAATGACTCTGAGGACAGTTGATTTATTTGCAAGGAAGATGAACCATCCATGGAATTGCTATGACGATGACGAGGCCGACTAGGCCCTGCAGAACCAAGGTTCCCCCTCGTACCTTCCAGGTCACTTTCCAATCCAGAAAACACGGCATCGACAGAAAGACTTCTTGAATGATGTGGAGCTCGATTAGTATCAGCACCCAAGGGTAGCTTCGATCCTTCTCCCGCCACAGCATTCAACGGCTCCCCGAAGGAAGTCAATTTCTCCATATCCATGTACATGGAAATCAGATCTTCGGCCTCAGTTGCGTCATCAGAGACCGTGGGCATGTCAAAACCAGAAAAACCAAGATCACCATCAAACATGATATCGTCTGGCAGACGAAACGCAATTTCCGACTGAGCCCTGCGATGGCCTCCTCTCCGGGGTGGAACATCCGGCATCCTACTAACATCGGTACTGAAATTCTGTGAAGGGCCTAGATTCCGGGGCTCTGTAACACCGACAGCACCAGAGGAGCTCACAGGTTCTTGCATAGTCACATCCATGACCATTGAATTCGCCGAAGAGTCCGATAAAGCTGGCTTTGCTTCCCTAGTTAATGTGAATGCATTGGTAGAAGATGGGTAACCTACATACCTTTGCTGCACTTGCTGTGACTGAGAAGGATTACCAAGTGAATTCCCTGTAGTGTTCTTGGGTGCATTGGCTGTGGCCATGTCCATCTTCAAACGCCCTACAAATGCCTCATAACCATCCCCTAACCCTTCCATTCCAACACACACTTTCTCCTGGGTTTTGGGGCAAAAATTCACCAATTTACCTAATAATCTTCACCTATGCTACACCCAGCAAAATTTCTTAATTTGGGTGTGCGGGAAATCCAGCAGAAGACCTATTGTTCACCGCCATGATAAAATCTGAAGCAATTTACGAGGGTTTCAAGGGTCGCTTAATGAATTCAACAGTCTATCAAATTAAGCCCAGTTGCATATGGGTATATGCAAAAGAAAAGTGCAGAACTAGTAATCCTTATTCTTCCAGATCTTGAGATCACCTTTAGAATTGAAGATTCGTATAACTTAGACAAAGCTGAAGACCAGAAAATTACCTGTGAAGACCCTATCTATTACCCTAGCTGAGCCTTCCAGCGGCTCTGCGAGGTACAGTAGAAACGCCTTGAAAGACAAAGGGAGCAACTGCGTGATTTTACTTAAAATAGCAGAGTGGAAACTGTCGATGCAAGACATTATAATGTCTCGCCCGTGCTTCCTCCATCGTTTTCTAACCGACGTATTTTCCCTTCCGACTGTTGAAGTGCCCAAAAAACCATCACGCCCGGTCAAAGTCATGTGAGGACAGGATAGCATCGCCACAGTTTTTATCAAGTTTCCACACCTTGTTTTTTAATAATATATGACATGGAGGTAAGGTCACATGGACGATTCCACCTTTTGATGGTTTTATTTGTCTGATTTTCCACTTTTTGATCGTTTTATTTTTTTGGATTTTGAGTTGATCGTTTTATTTTTTTATTTTGAGTAGGCCAAAGCTTGGGATGTGTGAATATAACCTGTGCTTCTTAGACATTCATGTTCTCTTTTTGTTAATTTTTTATTTTGAGTAGGCGAAAGCTTGGGATGTGTGAATATAACCTGTGCTTCTTAGACATTCATTTTCTCTTTTTGGTTTGGAGGTCTACATCTTTGGAAAAAGTCCATAATTAATTTATGAATTATTTTTTATTGTTGTGATTTTATGAGAATGATTTTTCTCATAATCGAATCAAATAAGATGCAAATCACATGTAATGATGCAAAATAATAATCTTGGAATAACTTTGCACTATAAACAACTTGTGTTTAACAATATGTAATTGTATGTCACATAACACTATTTTTATGAGTAATTTTACTTATTGATATTTATAAGTAAAAAAATATATATTATTTATTTCGTTTAAATTTAGGTTTTTTAATTAGGAATTTTGTTTAATTAAAATTATATTTTGATTTAGTTGTTTTATAATATTTAGAAATAAATATTATATTTTTAAATTTATTAGTTTGAGTTTTTTTTAATTTTTCATTTTTTTTTTTAATTGAATATATTGATTTGTGGTTTATGAAGTTTCTAATAAAACCAATTAACTTGCTTTCTTTTATTTAATTGAAAATTGTCTTCTTTTCTATATTCAAATTGTATGTTTCTTCGCTCTTTTTTAGAGGCATTAAGTGGTGATAACTTGCAAAAGGATTTTTCTTATAGCTAAGGTATTAATTCAAGTTTCTTCTTGTCCTCAAACTTCAAAAGGTTGCAAGTTTAAACTCATAAATTTTCTCTCTTTCTCAAATTTTGAAAGGTTGCAAGTTCAAATCCACTAATACCTATTGTAAGTACTTTGTGTCCCAAAATGGCAATCACTAGATGGTCTATAACTCTTTAAAAATCTATACCAAAATAAT
This sequence comes from Picea glauca, assembly GCA_000966675.3. Classification (NCBI taxonomy): domain Eukaryota; kingdom Viridiplantae; phylum Streptophyta; class Pinopsida; order Pinales; family Pinaceae; genus Picea; species Picea glauca. Next base: position 223,074 of record JZKD02S0233685.1, read on the forward strand.
TGTAAAAATCAATCCACTATTAAAAAAAAACTCATTTCAACCCATTTAATCCATATCTACATCATTTTCTTATTTTTCTTATTATATAAGATTTTAAAACTTTAATTATTAATAATTAAAGTAATGTTTATATTAATATGAATGAAATCTTAGAAAAAGAATTATTCTCACAAACTTGTGATGATATCATTTAAGTAATAGATTTATGGTTTAAGTTTTAGAGTTAAATGTAAAAAGAAAGAAAAAATGTAGATTTATGGTTTAAGTTTTAGAGTTAAATGTAAAAAGAAAGACAAAATGTGTATTTATGGTTTAAGTTTTAGAGTTAAATGTAAAAAGAAAGAAAAAATGTAGATTTATGGTTTAAGTTTTAGAGTTAAATGTAAAAAGAAAGAAAAAATGTGGGATCATATCATTTAAGTAACAGAATTATGGTTTAAGTTCTAAAGTTAAATGTAAAAAGAAAGAAAGAAAAAATTGTAAACGTTTTTTATATTATAGGAATGGTGTCTTTCATAAATTAAATGATGTCAATGGCAACAAGAGCGGGTGGGAATATCTTTGATCCTGAAGGAAAAAGACTAGTGTATTATGCATGGGGGTTAGGAAATGTTTCCAATAACATCACCAAGGTCTACTCTTTGTGGATGGGTTTGAGCCTCGCAAAGGAGATAGGAATCCAAAATCTTTTGGTGTTGGGCGATTCGATGCTTATAATAAATGTCATGGTTAGTCAAAACGAAGTGGGAAAACAATACTTTAAGATCTCAAATCTTGAGGATTAGATGATTGGCCTCTTGATTCGATGGAATCTCGTTTTTTTACATAAAGCATGAGCTTAATAGTTTGGAAGACCATTGAGCAAAATTAACATCTCGCTTGAATGCCAAAACCTTGATAAAAATTGGGGTGATGTCATCCTCTCACATCCCCTAGCCATAAATGTTGCCATTTGCACACGATTTTTTATGACAAGCATGTAAAGCACATGTCAGGGAGGATAAGATATCGGGCTATTTACACTCGCACGCTTGAACTAATGGCAAGTTTGAGCGATTATTGAATGTAGTTTGTGTGGGCATGCATAGAAATATGGGATTAATCCCTCGATGGAGGTGAGTCTCTGCATTCTTTGCTCGATAGAAAGGAGTGTTATTCGGCCTTGGTGGGACTGGTTCAAATGTCTTGGAGTAATGGTTGTTTGGAAATATAGGAATCATGGTGCTAGAGTGTATGGGGAGTGGAGGAACAGTGATTCACAATGAGAAAGTAGCCAAGCTATTTGATTGTTATCGGTCTCTTTGTATTGGTTTAGTAACTTTTAGGTCATTCAATTGTATGCTTCCTTTACCACTCCCATTGCTTTTCCTATATTAAGTTGTCAAGGAAATCTTTTCATTTTAATTTTCAATAGAGTTGGAGTGGGTTTATATTCTCTATTGGTGTTGCTGGGAACTTTGGGGAGGGGGGAGCTAAGTTTCTAGTGGTCAGTTGTGGTGAACCAAGCCAGTTCACCAGGTAAATACCCAATGTAGGTAGGACAACATGTTATAATCCATAAAGGATAATATATTAAATAATAATGTATATGAATATGAGACGATGAGTACAATAAGAATGAGGGCCTTATATACCCACGCAGGGGTGCCCTTTCGTGAAGAGACGTGACCTTTCATTGAGATGGTGTCTCTTCATTATTATTCATTAACTATTTATGATGTATTTATACTTATTATTATATATTATGTTCATAACATTGCCTTCCCCTTAAAAATGTTTTGTCCTCAAAGCATACTTTATGGAAGACTTATATCTTGCTCTGGCTTGTAATATTGTCTCCTTATTCTTTATTCCTGAATCAGTGATCGCTGAGGACTTGAAACAATAGGATCTTCTAAGCGTTGAGTAGAACCGTCGAACTATAAGGGAGTATGCCTACCCTAAATCGATCTTCTGCAAAACTAGGCTTTTATAGGGTTCTTGTAGAAAATTTGATGTATTTTGACTCTCCTGATAACTTCTACCTTGAGCATCATTTGTAATGGAGGTAATAATTTTTTACATATCCGTCATTTGTTTATGTGGATACCTTGACTGGTTGAAGTATTGATTTTTGTGATTAGGATGTTTATAAGGCATCCTTACAATCTAATCTTTACTTCGTGTACTTATAGCTTCTTCTTGATTATCTTTTGGAATTGAGTCTTCTTCATAGCTCTGGCTTGATTCTACTTGGATATGTGAAGACCTCTTTATGTCAACTGAATTTGCAAACTTTTGGGTTGTAAGGTTGACTGGGTCTGTTTTAATTCCCTTATCTATAATCAGTTTTTTTTCATTTGAATATTTCTCTATCTCCATAGGTTCAACCATTGTCTCTTTATCCACCAATGATTCCTTATTGGTAAGTTGTTCTAAGTTGTCTTGTATAGTCTTCTTATCACTCTTTATCTTCTTAATCTGGGTGCGTAAACTTTGATTATGGGATTTTATGCGACAATTTTTTGTGTCTTTGTCTATGACGATTTTGTCACATTCTTTTTGGATCTCAAGTATTGATTGTTGTTTGTCTGACAGTAATATTTTGGAGATGTGATCAAGATCTTTTGACGTAGATATTGAATCTGACTTCACTGAGATGTCATGTGATTTTATTTTTTGTTCTTGTAGGAAAACATTATTTTTTTGTATGATCAAGGTTTAATATTAAGCTACCCAATGTCTCTAACCAAGTCGAGTCGAGGATTATATCAACCTCTTTTTCATATATAGTTGTAACCTCGAAATTCAATACGAGTTTATAATCTTTGAGTGTCAACGGTAAGTCCTTGATGTCATATTTATTGCCAAAAACAAGTCTTTTGTTTCGATTACATTTGTCTTTGGAATTATTAATTGATTCACCAAATCCATACTTATGTAATTTTTCTTTTTATCTGGGCAAATGTGGATGCTAACTTCTTTTTCTTTAATATTTCCTTTAAATGTTAATAATCTGATGCATCTAGTTAGATGATTTTTACCAGAAAATATTCCTTCCTTAAAATCCATTTTTTTTAATTTGAAATGACCTTATAATTATTATAATATCCCTTTAATAATGGTAAGACTTAATCTTCTTGACTTAATTGATATCTTCCTCTAGTCCCCGAGGTCTAGAGCTGTCGGTGAGGGAGTGCGTTGTTAAGGCACTCCATAAGTGAAAGTCATTGGTTCGAAACCCCTAGGGACACCTCAAATCCAACCATGTTAAGGGTTGGTGCGGTCCAGACCGAGTGTGATCCCCGKGTGACTTTGACGGATTAGATGCCCCTGGRTYGTGGCATCTTAGCAAGRCAATCCCTCGCCAARTTAAAAAGGTTTAGAATTACCAAAAAWAAATAAAATTATATCTTCCTCYAATATTCCTTTATACTCTTTTAAGAAAATAATCCTTGATAATTATTCTTTTTATATARAGAGTTTAAAAACTTTGAATATTTTCTTATACTTTACCAAAAGTAATTTTATATTCACTTAATCTCTTTTTTTTTYCTTGGTAATTAATGACAAATAATTTAATATTATCTTCACACTTTCCAAAAGAACTCTTTTAGTTATACTCATTCTTTAACTCACATAAATTGTGAACTTTAAAAACAACCTTCTTTTTTTTAATTAAAACTTTTGACTTTTTTATTATATATCCTCCTTTTATATTTTTCACCATATATTCTTTACTTCTTAAAATTAATATAACGTAGAAGTTAATTAATTTTTTTCCCTTTCTGTTTTGTTTTAACAAAAGTCGCGACTTTTTGTTTTTAACGGTGTCAATTTACCCTTTTACTTCTATGACAATTGTAGAGTTAAAGCACTTAAAATCGTATGAAAAAATGTTGTACAAAATAATATTTGTTTGTTTTTTTTTTGTATGGTAAAAAAACTTCTTGTTCAAAAAAATCTTGAGATATTTAATTCTTGTGTTGAAGTAAGAAAGCTTGAATTTACTTGAAATTTTGTGGTAGTTTAAACCATTCTTTTACACTTTCTTTCTTTTCAATACGCAAGGTGGAAGGAATCTCTTTACTTTATTTTTTTATTTTTTTGGGTAGTAGTTTATTTTTCTTCAATATTGTATTATGCAACGGAAATTTTAGACTTCGAATGGTCAAGGACCAAAAAATTTAGAGAAACTTTGTTTGTGGCCAAAAGTCGGATTGAGACAAAGCTCTGATACCACTGTGGTGAACCAAGCCGATTCACCAGGTAAATACCCAATGTATGTAGGACAACATGTTATAATCCATAAAGGATAATATATTATATGAATATGAGATGATGAGTACAATAAGAATGAGGGCCTTATATACCCATGCAGGGGTCCCCTTCTATGAAGAGACGTGACCTTTCACTGGGAAGGTGTCTCTTCATTATTATTCATTAACTATTTATGATGTATTTATACTTATTATTATATATTATGTTCATAACATCAGTTTTTTACTCTGTGCAAGACTGTCCTGTAGATAGAATCAGTGACATTGATGGTAGAGAAGTAAAGAAAATTCTTCGTCGACACGAAGATACACTCCAGGGAACCAACCAAACCCTCCATGGCATCTACAAGAATTTTCTAGAATTGGAACAAGTCTTAACTGGAAGTGTGGCAAACATAATGCAGATGCTCCAAGTTCATATGTAGAGGATTGATGCCTTAGAGGTTGAATGGCAATAGCTTTGCATTATGATCGTACCTCAACAATTGGATTGTGTTTCCAAGGCATCCAACAATCTCAAATCCGCCAATCCCTTTCATCTTATCTCCAGAGAAGATTTTGAGGATCATTCACTCGACCCCATGGAAGTTGAAGAACAAGGCCCTCTTTTCTCTGTGAAAGGGAAGGAGGTTCAAACTGACACTTTAATCTAGTACTAAATGTATTTTCATATAATTGTGCTTCTTAACCAATTTGTTAAAATTGTTATCACAAGAATGTATGAAAATCTTACTTAAAACATATAAATAAACTCAATTAACTTGTATAAATTTAAGTATCCAGAGAAATTTTCTTGAAATTTTGAATGCATCTTTCAGAACCATTTTTATATAATAATAATCCTTTTCTATTTATTAAAAATAAAAATAAATTAATTAAATGTTGTCTTTTTAAAATTTGCCAATTGTATTTGATGTATATTTGGGATTTGTATTTAATATATAATTGTTATTATTTATATAATGTTATAATCCATTATTTATATTTTAAAAATTATTTTATTTTAATATTTTTTTAGTTTTCTTTAAAATTACTTTAAGTTAATGTTTTTAATAAAATTAAATAAATTATTATTTATATAATGTTGTAATCCATTATTTATATATTAAAAATTGTTTATTTTAATATTTTTTTAGTTTTCTTTAAAATTACTTTAAGTTAATGTTTTCAATAAAATTAAATAATTTATATTTAAAAATGAAAAATCGGAAAGTTTGCATTTTACATGACTTTAAGGAAAACTTGGCCCACTCCCATAAACTTTAATCTTTTAATTCAAATTTCAATTGACTTGTGCACCCAAGAGAAGTCTTTTGGTGATAGGATGACCTAAAACAATATTTGTCGTGTCTATTAATTGTCATATCATTGAATGTATAAGTGTTTGTCATGTGTCATGGTGATTTTTGTAAGTAAATGAAAATTTTGAGTTATGAGGGGATGAAGGATTTTGATTTTTCTTTTTTTTTTTTCGGGGATGTAAATTAGAAAAAAATATATTGAAGTTTGCTAAAGAGTAAAAGTTACAGTTGTTAGAATAGCTCGAGAGATCGTGGCAGCATTGTTTTGGTGGGAAACCAATGCTGCCACATGGTCGTAGAGTTCCTAATTGTCCATGCAATTATCAAAAGCTGTAAAAAATAAAATTGTGCTAAGCCTAGAAGCTAGGATGCCACGCAGGGCTGGAAACCAGTAAACTAATCTGTCTAGAAACATAAAAAAACCAGAGAAACCTGAGAACGTTGGGATCATCCGGAGCTGGGGTCAGGGATCTGTTCTTTATGTTGGTTCTGCACAATGTCCTTGTCCGGAATCCCTATGTCCGGGGTGGTATGCCAAAGAGCACGAAGAAGAGACTTCAGTTGCTCCTCGTGACAAACTCGGCGTTCATCCCTGTTCAACAACTCCTTGATGCCGCACTTGACATCCATGACTGAGCTCTGGATAAAATCCAGAGAATTCTTCAAATTCCCGAGCCCATCGCACCGAGAACATGCAAGAGGAGGCGAAGGGGGTGGTGGAGCATCAGAAGAAGAAGGGGGGGAGGCGGAAGAAGGGAGAGGGGAGGAGGAAGAGGAGAGAGGGGCGGTCAGACTAGGGGGAGTGGAGGGAGGGGGGGGATGGGGGGGAGACTGGTGAATGGGCGGCGACTCTAGGCTGAGCTTAGGTGCAAAACCGATGGAATTTCCAGAGCTATCAAACCAATCGACTCTGCATGCCCACAGAGAGGACAAAGGAGGGAGTTTCAGAGTGGTGGCACGGTTAGGAGGGAATTTTGGAGTGGAGGCACGGACAGGGTCAGGAGGGAGTTCCGGAGTGGAGGTGCAGACAGGAGCCCGAGGCAAGTTATGAGGAGCTTACCTACCACGACCCCACGAGCCTCGGCCTCTCGCAGCATACCAAGCCACCTCACGGTTTGACTTACCTTGATGTCACGACATCGGGAATAAGACCAGGAGAGGAGGGGAGGAAATGAACCAAAGGTGGAGTGGAGTGAAGAGCTCGAAGCGGAGGGATAAGCTTGAACCAGAGACGAAGAGAATCTTGGGCTAGTGTATGACTGCAAGGAGCGAGAGGCCAATAATGCGAATGAGCCATGAGTTTCACCGTCACGGAACAAAAACCATAGATCTGAGGCTTACGATGGGACTGGTTAGGAGGCCTGCCCAACGCATTTACAACCCCTGCGAGCTGGAGCATCATTGCCATAAATGACTCTGTGCAAAAATGAATGTAGGGGTACACCAATCAATAAGTTGAATGCATGGATTAAATACCTGGAGTGAGTGTGGGATGCGATGATGTGATGTTGATTAGGTTGTGGCTAGGTGTTCGCCCACCTATCCATGCACACGATGGTCCCGTTAACACCCCATCCGGGGGAGGGGATGAAGGAAATTATTAATGTGGAAAGAAAATGCAAAATAAAAATGTTTTATAAAATTTGTAATCTTTTAAAAGAAATTTAAAAAATATTATTTTTTTTATAAAATTTGTAATCTTTTAAAAGAAATTTAAAAAATATTATTTTATTTATAAATGAAACCATGGATTTTGATAAATTAATATTTTTTAATTATATTGTTTGATTCATCGTATATATTATATGTTATTATTATTTTTAATTTTAATAATAATAAATTGTAAAAAAAAAACATTTATTCCACACCAAATCTCTATTTTTTCTTAAGTTTTATTATTGTATAACAATTTTAATATTCAACTCTTAATAATTAAGAGCTCTTAATAATTAAAAATAATAATTATATTAATAGATAATGAAATCGTAAAGCTATATGTTATTATGAATTTTTTTTTATTAATTTAACGTACATATACATCTTTTCTAATAATTTATTAATTTAACATACATATACATCTTTTCTAACTGATTTATTAATTGTGATAAGATCTTCAAGTAATGAAAGACTAATTATAATATAGTTTAGGTTTTATGGTTAAATATAGGAAATTTTGTGTAGATTTTTTTATTTATTTTTATTGGTTGAATGGTTTCTTTCATAAGTGAAGGTTGTCTCTTTAAACTAGGGGATACTTTTGATGTAGAGCTGTCATTTTTTTTTAATGTATAGTTGTTAATAGGATGAAATATTTTTATAACAAAAATGATTGTCATATTGTTATTAGTTTTATTTTATTTTATTTGAGATTTTTTTATGTTAATATTTTTAATAAAATTAAGTAATTTAAATTTTAAAATAAAATATAAAAAATTAAAATGAGATCTCTAAAGCACTTCACCTAAAAGGATTTGAATAGAGAACCTTCTACAATAAACTAACCAAATACTTAACAAAAATGATGACAACTATTTAAACTAACTCTTTAAATTAATTAAATTTGTAATTATTATAAATATTCTATATGGATAATAATTATAAATAAAAATAAACTAATAATATGACATCAAAATGCTTATTAACAGTAATAAGCTAATAAATAACCATATTTTTTATAACTTTTTGAAATAAATTGTGTAGGATGTTTCAAAACTCGTTATGAGTAACTATGAAAACATTTACAATAAAATATTATCATAACAACCCAAAAAATATATCATTAATTAGATATAAATAAATTCACAAATTAATCCCAAGAAAATAATGTTCATGATGACAAATATTAAGTAGATGTTTCTTTATGAGTTTTTTTTTCTCTCTATAGTGGTGTGATAAAGAGTTAGAGGAAACAAGAAAATTAAGGTATTATAAGGATGCAATCAACCCTAATCTAGAAGATCAAAATTATCTATTTGTTTTAACAAGTGTAAAGAAAAAAATAAGCTTTGCTAAGATAAGAACAAATTCTCACGAGCTCCATAGTGAAACTGGGTGTTAGTCAATTCCTAAAACTCCATGGGATGAAAGAGTGTGTCACCTTTGTAACACTAAGAAGGTTGAAGATGAAAAACACTTTCTCTTAGATTGTCCAACCTATACCTACATTAGATCTCATTTTCAAAATATTTGTCACACTATCAACCTTCCTAACATCTTAACTCAACAAAATTATGGTGATGTTGGAAAGCTTCTCCTAATGCTTTTCAAGCACATAAACAAAATTCTAAAGAATCACAAGTAATCACTTACCCCATTAAGGTCTGATATACCAATTTGGTCTTAATGAACGTTATTCATTATCATCATCATCATATATGTGTGTGTATGTATATATATGCATATGTATATATGTAAATACATATATGTATATATATATATGTCTATGTATATATGTGTACACATATATAACAAGAACCATATATAACAAGAGCCACAGAGCAACAATGTCCTTAAAATGTTTAACTTAAGTAGATAAAATGACCAAAGAAAATGATATTGATGTATAGTGTTTGATAGCGGGAATTTGCATATTGCATGTCAGCTCAATGAGCACCACATGATCTCTTCAAGAAGAATATTAACTTATATCATGGGGCTCGGAGTATAAAAACAATAAAAAATAGCTAACGGTTAGCAACGATAATATATAGGAGAATGTACCAAAAAAGTGAATCAACTACAATGAAAAATGCAATGTTTTCAAATAATCAATAAGGTCTTTAAAAGATATAATAAACATGTTGAGAATTTATTATATCACATTCCACATACAAGAAACTAAACAAATACCTAACAATAATGATGACAACCATTTAAGTTAACCCCTTAAATTGATCAAACTTGTAATTATTATAAATATTATATGGATAATAATTATAAATATAAATAAATTAATAATATAACATCAAAATGCTTATTAACATTAATATTCCAATAAATAATAATATTTTCTATAACTTTTTGGAATAAACTATGTAGGATATTTCAAAACCCCTACATACTAAAAAGTTATAGCAATTATGCCAAACTCTAAAAACATTCACACTCAAATAGCAATGTTATCATAACAACCCAAAAAAATACACCTTAAACTAGATATAAATAAATTCACAAATTGATTCGGATTATTTTGAGAACAACATGAAGGTTGAAATATAACATAGATATAACAATGAGATACACAGAGATATAGTAAGGAACATAGTTATAATACAGTGAAACTCATATTTTATTAATGACTGTCTGGGATACAAAAGATTGTAAAATGCAAAGCACACAAGCTAGCTAGAATGGTGGCAGCTTATCTTTGAAGAGAGACGTGTCGGCTATGTTCATTCACAGGAAGTTGATTACAATGAGGCTACAAAGGCCTTTTTAACATAAAGCACAAATGATAAAACCCTAAACATCCAAAACCATAACCCCGAAAGATGAAACACCAAAAGGTTTGTGGGCCCTGATGGGGATAGTTGATATGTCAACTTCCCGAGGGTGCAACTTTTGCATATGATCTCTGTTTGGGGAGCTCGATACCCCATCAGAAAGGTCTAGTCGAGGAGTACGCATTTTGAATGGACCAATTCATCCCAATGTGGATCCAATGGACATTGCCAAGTTAAAAAAACGTCGATTAGAGTTGTTATCGCACAGTTTGTAGTTTAGGTTGAATGGCTAAAGGATAAAGGTCAAACTGGCGAAACATGAACCTTCCCCACCCAATGTCACCACAATGGGAAGGTTCTTTCTATTTAGGGAGGTTAGCCCAGGGGAGACGTCCTCGGTAACCTGGAGTTTTGAAGAGGCTAAGATATAAGATTTAGAGTTAAAGTATCCCCCTCACAGGTTACCACCAAAATCAGAAGGTCCGGCTGATCAGCCAATAATGAAGTATAGTCCCAAATGAGAACACCTGCCCGTAACAAAGCAATAATAGAAAAATATGTATGCAGGCTATATACAAAGGGTTAGCACTTCATATGACCATCTGATATAATTTAAGCAATATAAAGCAAAAGATATTGATGAGATCAACGTTTTGCTAATTATCTATGGAAAGAGCATTAATTCATCAATAACTATCAAGATGTCAAAGCCAACAGTATATTCAATCAACACATTAATCAATAAATGCTTTAGATCATCACTCAATTGCTTATAAAAGTCAAGAGGTAGCTGTGTCAAAAATAACCAACTATGATGTCAGCCTAGGTTAGG